>JAKZAP010000208.1:0-24010 GCA_023053575.1 Branchinecta lynchi | reverse complement strand
TAAAGACTATACAGTGATTGCAAGGTGGAAGGTGCATATTCTTCAACTGAATGCGATCGAGTGCGGACGTGATAAGCTCCAGGAACTTGATTTAACATTAACTGATTCGATTTTCTGTGGCAAGTGTACGCTGCTGTTATGCAATGGCTGACAGAATGGGTGATAAACTGATCCACAATCCGATACTGAACTTTATTACAAGATCGATGCTGGACGGTGTGATAATCGATATGATAACTACGAAAATTATCAGTTTACTACGATCCCGAAGTGATTCAGGAAGCCCAGCAAGTGGCTCATTCCGAAATGAACGTCACTACTCGTGTGGTTAAGTATAAGAAATGCGAAGATACTGTGCTTGATATGTGTAAATGGCTTAGTCTCGCTGCTAAAGAGAAACGTCGAATTCCAAAATTTCTCATCTTTTCACCGTGCGAGGTCCCGACAATTGGCGACGCGGTAGTTGCTACCTTGACGTCAAAAGTTAATGAATTAGTAACAAAGCAAAGTTCGGGTACAGGCTTTGGAGTGATTGTGGCCGCCCTAGATCTGGTTTTATTAATGCTATTCGTAAACGTGTGAAAAAAGATTTCGGACGGGAGCTTGCTTCACACCGTATTCAAGTACAAGACCATTATTCTAGTCGTAGCATAAATCCGGCAATGCTTTGAATGCTTGAATGTGGTGAGAAATGAGCCGGAATGCAGTTTTTCTGCGGCAGATATTCCAGAGTCAGAATGGTCCGCGCACTTTACCAATGAGTTTGCTTCGCCAGACCCCGAGACTGAAGCTAAGGCTGAGCGTCATCTCACACAATTTCTTAACGCACACCCGGCTTGTAATTTCTTAGTTTCGCGAGAATCTGTCATAACAGCGATTTCTCGCCTAAAGCGAAAACGATCTTCGGGTATTGACAATGTTAGCGCTCTTCATGTTATTAATGGTAGTTCTCTGTTTGTTGACCAAATTTGTTTATTAATGCAAATGATTTTTGACACTAGCATTGTCCCTGCAACATTTTGTATAGGAGAACTTACTCCAATTCCGAAAATAGGAAAATCCAATGCGACGCCACAATGTTCAAGCTTCCGTCCAATTACAGTGTCCACGACTTTGTGTATAATTTATGAATTGTCATTTATTGATGAGTTGAGTAGTAAGTGCTCTGTGCCCCCTTCACAGTTCGGATTTCAACCACGTATTGGCTGCACGCATGAACTTGCCGTCATACTTTTGCATGCGGCCAAGCGAGGTGTAAATCACTCTGTCATAATGTCCTTGCGGAATATGTACTCGCGGCTCCGAGTAAGGCTTAAGCTGCCTCAAAATTTAACACGGTCACCTCACCCTTGTCATTGTGGTCGTTAAGTCCCAGTTCGTAAGAGTACTCGGCAGGGGGCTATCTCCTCGCCATCACTGTTCAATAATAGTGTCCTAGAAGCGCAATCTTTATGTCTTTGTTCATATGTTCTCCAAGCCATTGACATTTCTCTCGTATGTTATGCCGACGATATTTTTAATTTGAGCAGGTCAATCAAACGGGTAGAAGAAAATTTAAAAATTATGCAAAACGAATACGTTCATCAAGGTCTTGAATTTAATTCGGCTAAGTCAGACGTTGTACTATTTAACTGGAAAGCTGAAGGCCCCGTGCCCTCCATTGCTCTTGGTGATATCAATATAAAACCCGTTGAGAGCATTGTTTACCTTGGTCTCCCCGTTGGCTCGTCATTAAAAACACACCCGCCGGCTTCTATCTGAACATTTTGAAATATGCGCTTCCTATTCTCTACTTGGAAAGAATGTAACCCGTTTCAACCGAAAAACCCTAGCTTCCCTTTGTAACTCCGTGCAATACCCCAATTTCTTTACCTAGCTCCGTTCTGGCAAATATTCTCAGCTAGTGAAAAAAATAAACTCCGTTCCACTTTCTTCAGATTCTCCAAATACTTACTTCGGCTCCCCCCTTGGACAAGAAATACCAAAATGATGAAAATATATAAAAGACCCTGAGCTTGCTATTTCTAACCTGATTAGCAAGTACGACTGAAAAATCCAGTCCGACCCTTGGAGCAAAATTCTCAAAGTTTAAGTGTATATGTATGTAATCGTGTTTGGTTTTTAGTCAGTCAGAGAGTCTCAGTTAATAATTGTCGATTTTTGTGTGTGTTTCCCATGAATGTGTTACGTTTTGCTTTTGTTTTTTTCTTTTCGTTTTTGTACTCAGTCCCTTTTCTGTTTGAAATGACGGGTGATAAATAAATAAATACAAAATTACACATAGGACCTACAGAACCTTGGAACTGGAACTCGAAAATGTCTAATGTTAATAGAAAAAATCAGACAAGCAAGGATGGCCCCTTTGAACAGAATGAACTTTCAGATCGATTCAGTATTATAAAAATAATTTGTTACCTGTGTTAAATTAGTGTTACATTAGGAGTATCTCTCTAATCGTTTATGCTTTAACTGTTGTACGCAACCGAGTGTCTAATATAAGTGTAGCGTGTACCCGAGCGGTTGGTACATATTAGACTATACCGGTACTCTGATCTTAATCCTCGAAGGGTTGGTTCGTAACTGTGGAGGGGGGGGGTAGTTCGGACGGTGGGTCCTAGGTCCTACATTCAATACACAGAGAAAACACACTTACTTTTAATATTGAAGTTCTGCATACATCGAATACATCTGTTAATCCAACGATCACTACTGTCTTAAGACTAGCTTAAGACTGCCTCTACATACAATTTCATTGCTCTTTTTATACTAGCTTTTTCACTTCGTTTTCTGAGACCTCACATAACATGAAGTGCTCGAGGTACTTGGCTCAAATAATCAGTATCTTGGCTAGTTTCTCAAACATCATGTATCTTGGCCAGCTCTCAATCATAAAGCATTTTTAAGACGGTGTGAGGAAACGTTACTTCAAGAAAGGTGCTTCGAGAAAAAGGCACTTTGCAAGAATTGCTATAAACATTTGGAATTAAGTATTTCGTGTCGTTACAATTTTTTTTTTCTTTGACTATTTCCTAGCTGGAAAAGCGTTGTTTCAGAAATATACGTCGTGAGTTTTCCGTCTGTAAATCATGACTAGAAAATCCTGCCATTGAGCTATGGCTTGAGGAATGTCTGATGAAGCATTGCAGGGAGTCGCTTTTGTAAATTTTCACACTCTTTCAACCTTTAAAAAGTATCCCTTATGAGATTCTGGAATCTTCGCTTTTCGCCACGGTTTTCTGTACCCGTAACTTTTAACACTTTTTGGGCCTAGCCGAGTTTCGAAAACCACGCAAAATCCTGCAACAGAATCCTAAATAAGCTATCGGTACAAATCTATTCGGTACAATGATCGGGATTCGGTTTAATTGACAGTATTCGTCAGTTAAGACGAATTCGGTGAGAGAATTTACTGAAAACATTTGATAATTTTTTGATACCAGAACTATTCGGTATATTTAGAGAGATTCGGTAATTACACAAATCGCAAATAAGGTATCGGTTCAAAATTATTTGTTATCAAGATTGGGATTCGGTAAAATTTTCAGGATTAGATAGTCAATCACGATTCCCGACTTTGGTTCCATCTGTTTGAACTTGTTCGTTATAATAACTGGGATTCAGTAATTTATTCGGTACAATTGCCAGGATTCGGGGGTTACCACGAGCCTCGATACTCAAAAGAGGCAGACAAAAGTTATGATCTATGATTTCACCGGATCACATAATTAATCCCAATAAATCCCAGCATTTTGGCTCCCAAAAGAAGATCTAATTCATAAATATTTCAACAAGAGCTACGAACTCATATGGCACTTGTTACGAGTAGGCATGGCTCGGTTATGTCAATTGTATATCTAGTGTTTGCTAGGTGTCTTCCCACCAAGTTTCATCTCGATCCCTCCACTCAAAGCGTTTTCCAATATTTCTGGTTGCCCCCTCCAGCTCCCCCAAAAAGTCACCGGATCCGGTCCGGATTTTAAGTGGGTCGTCTGAGGCATAAGGTCTTTCCAAATATCAAGTTTCATCGAGATCCGGTCACCCGTTCAAAAGTTATAAATACCTCAAGATTCCGGATTCCCACTCCCTCCACTCCCCCGACAGTGCCCGAATCGGCTTGGTCATGTCAATGATGTATCTAGTGTTTTCTAGGTGTCTTCCCACCAAGTTTCATCTCGAACCCTCCACTCGTAGCGTTTCCCAAGATTTCCGGTTACCCCCTCCAGCTCCCCCCAAAAGTCACCGGATCCGGTCCGGATTTTAAGTGGGTCGTCTGAGGCATGAGGTCGTTCCAAATATCAAGTTTCTTCGAGACCCGGTCACCCGTTCAAAAGTTATAAATACCTCAAGATTCCGGATTTCCCCTCCCTCCACTCCCCCGACAGTGCCCGAATCGGCTCGGTCATGTCAATGATGTATCTAGTGTTTTCTAGGTGTCTTCCGACCAAGTTTCATCTCGATCCCTCCACTCATGGCGTTTCCCAAGATTTCCGGTTGCCTCCTGCAGCTCCCCCCAAAAGTCACCGGATCCGGTCCGGATTTTAAGTGGGTCGTCTGAGGCATGAGGTCTTTCCAAATATCAAGTTCCATCGAGATCCGATCACCCGTTCAAAAGTTATAAATACCTCAAGATTCCGGATTCCACCTCCCTCCACTCCCCCCACAGTACCCGAATCGGCTCGGTTATGTCAATGATGTATCTAGTGTTTGCTAGGTGTCTTCCCACCAAGTTTCATCTCGATCCCTCCACTCATAGTGATTCCCAAGATTTCCAGTTGCCCCCTCCAGCTCCCCCCAAAAGTCACCGGATACGGTCCGGATTTTAAGTGGGTCGTCTGAGGCATGAGGTATTTCCAAATATCAAGTTCCATCGAGATCCGATCACCCGTTCAAAAGTTATAAATACCTCAAGATTCCGGATTCCCCCTCCCTCCACTCCCCCACAGTACCCGAATCGGCTTGGTTATGTCAATGATGTATCTAGTGTTTGCTAGGTGTCTTCCCACCAAGTTTCATCTCGATCCCTCCACTCATAGCGTTTCCCAAGAATTTCGGTTGCCCCTCCAGTCCCCCCCCCCAAAAGTCACTGGATCCGGTCCGGATTTTAAATGGGTTGTCTGAGGCATGAGGTCTTTCCAAATATCAGGTTTCATAGAGATCCGATCACCCGTTCAAAAGTTATAAATACCTCAAGATTCCGGATTCCCCCTCACTCCACTCCCCCCACGGTGCTCGGATGGGGAAGTGACTATTTCCAACTTAATCATTTGGGGTCCTGATACGCCTGTCAACTTTTGTCGTCCTAGCTTATGTGGTAGTGCCCGAACTAGCAAAACCTGGAAAGACCGACAGACCGACGGACGGACAGAAATTGCGATCGCTATATTCCACCTTCAGCGCTTTTCGTAATATTCTCTATTTTTCGGAAGGGTGCGTCATGGTTTTAAGGAAGTTTTAGGATTGAGATTTCGAAACATTAAAAGCTTGACACTGGGTGGAAATTAAATTTGGTAGGAAAAAGGAAAAAATCTCGCCTGCGGTGCTCACTTGATGTGATTATGGGTAGTATTGACTATATTAGAGTTGCTGCTACTGCCGGAACGGCGCTCCATCCGGTTTCTAGAACTCCTTAGAGTTTCGGTATTTAATCCAAGGTAAATGATCGAATTTGTAAGAGAAGCAGTAAAAATTAGCCTACAAAAAAAATGGATTTAAAAAATGTTCAATAGATAGAAGCTGTTACTGCAGTCATGCCCGCAATATAGTCTCCAACTGGGCTTTACAAACACGACGGCTAGAAGCTGGTTAATCTTCTTTCATGCTGCCCTTTAGTGTTACCCTTTGTACATAATATATTCAACATTATTATCGTATTTACTGGTTTCATTACTAAAGAATAGGAGAGGGGCCCACACTCAAACTGATATAACCCCAAAACTGTCCTAAAAAAATTAAGCTAAAATGAATTTTTTTTGCAGTGTTATTTAGTTGGCATCTGCAAAAATGCAAATATTGTTAGAACTTGAACTGTTGACTAATAGTCAGCTGGTCAGACTACTTACTATGCTTCTCACTCACCTTATTTGTAAAGTCTAAGTTTTCCAATCTTCTCTGTGAAGAATTGAGAAGGCAAGTCCTTGGCTGTCTATGAACAGATAAATTTGAAAGTTTTGCTCAACTCAGTTGCTACTGCTCCTTTGCTAGCTGCTCGATTGATACTTCATGCAAAGGCACCGTCATGGACCCTAGCTAATCGGCTGAGGTTTAGTCAACACCAATACTTCAACACTGTGTTCAGTGTTGCCAAGAGCTTGAGTCATGGAAAGGAAGCAATGTTGCCACCGGACCAGAATTAAGTTTACTAGATTCCGAGATTTTTTTTTCTAGATTTAAAGTTCAATGGGCACATCAAACTACTCCAATCCCACTCTGTAACAGCCTAGGAACAATGCTTACCCCCTAGATCAGCAGCTTTTTCAACAGTTTTCTCTCTGTGATATTTCAAAGCGTAATTTTTTGGGCCAGTACATGCTCAGTTTACTAGCTTCGACCAAGATAAAGTGATGTTTCTTATAATACTTGGTAGATCTTTATTTTATGCATAAATCAGCTTGTATAATTCAGATTTGAATAGGGTATTTGTTTTTGAATGATTTTTGTAGTTATGTTATTTTTTGTAAGCTTATTGCATATTCTGGTACATTTTATAAAGCAATCTAATCAAGCTTCACAACACTATTCCTCAAAGAAAAACTTTTAATAGGTCTTTAAGCCAGGGAACTTCTGATGATAGACAAGAACAATCAGGTAAACTGCATCTGCGGCTTGACTTTGTTGACATCTCAAATATATCCTTTTATACCAAGCATTGCCGGGAGTTTTTGAATTTCGTGCCACGATATACCAGCTCCTAAGATTTGGATCGCCGAAATGCCAGAGAGGTAAAGACAAGGGATAACAAGAAAACGGCCGATTTTCGTAGCTCCTTCTAAAATTGTGCTTTAACAAAATTTACTAGCTCGAAATTTTTTTTCGAGGCTTTCGCCACGACACGTGAATTGACTTTGGGAACCGATACTACATTGCCACAATAATGAAATACACCGAAAGACAGTCACATTTTGAGGCACTGTTTTTTAGTCACACTTCTGATTCGTAAAGAAAGCATCACAAATATATCCAACTACGGACTTGGTCATAAAGAGCAGAAACGTCACAAATGAAGGCCGCCCCCAACCCTCATAGTATTGTCTGCCAACCGATAAAGAAAATATGAATCGGCGCGGAGCGGCGAAATTTTTCTAAAGACAGTCGATTTTTTCTTTCAACAGGTCCAATTCTCTTAAAAACAGTTGGTTCGTTCGTTTTTCATCAGGGACTAAGAACCTAGCACAGTGGTCAAACAGACGAAATTTAGAACTGTCGCTCTGGCCTCTGCATGTGTATGGGGCCAACCGCAGAGAGTAAGGAGCAAGAGTGGATCCTAATACCTCTGTACATTTCCTCAGAATTTGTGAAAAATTACTCAACTAGAAATTGGGATTTTTTACTAGATTTTAATGAATTTTACTAGACCCTTTTCTTAGACTTTTTTTTTACTAGATCTAGTAAAATTTTACTACCGGTGGCAACACTGAATGGAAGTGTCACAATCCCTGGCAAAAAGGTGCTTTTTGACATCATTCGCTTTTTGACACCCCAAAACGCGCATGCTGTACGTAAATTTCAGCTTGTACACAGCTTGTATATGATAATAATGGAACTAAAAACAAAGTACCTTAAACAAATTGCAAGGTATAGTTTGTGTAGTTGTAAGTTTGGTACGTTACTGGTATAGTTGTAGAGTTAACACGGCTACTTTTTACAAGTTACATAGATGGCGATACTGTCTTTTTTTTTAACCATCTCAATTGGTTCTTGGGTATTTTCCGCAGTGGACCACCCAATTGCAATTGGGTTCTGGTAGTTTTGCGAGGTAGACCACCCTTTTCAAATGGGTTCTGGGGCTCAAAAAGGACCACCCCCCACGGGGGTTCACATCTACCTTTTTTGTCTCTGTATCCTCCTGCCCCTACACGAATGATCGGGTCCGAGAATAGAACTGCAAACAAACTGAAAGCAACATCTTTGAATACTACCCCGAAATGAAGTTCCAAAAGTCGAACGGGAAAAAACTCGGTTTCCATCGTACAGAAATAGAGCTTTATAAATAGAGCACTGAGCGTATCAGCCACTGCAAAATGAATGTTGAAGACCATTGAAGACCAGTCGGAAGAGGAATACTGAAAAACAATGTAGAAATACTCTCGGCTAGGATTCATAGTTTGCCACCAACCAGCTATGATGGTTGTATCGTAGGTGCCGGTCACATTGTCAGAAGTTCAAGCCAATTATCACCCGTGTCCCATGTCCAGCCTGTCCCGCAGGACAACTCTTCTGTCACATCTGTACAGTGTTTCTGGAGCATCCGAACCAGGCTCAACAATAGCGAAGGTCAGCCTGAAGAAGGAACGAAACCCTTCAACCGAGACAGTGGACCAGTAACCAAATGTCATGTATCAGCCCGTTTCTGAAGAAAAGAAACAATTTGATGCTGTGGCTGGACATGCTCTAAAGGCAGAACATCTTCGAAGTCTCCAAAGGCTCCACCACAACGAGGGACCGAATAGTCAACCATCCTTATTATCCACCTTGCGTGTTTAGAAATATTTTGTCACACTGGTCTGTGCCATAAAGGTCTTGGATCAGCGAAGGTTTTTGCCTTCCCTGCACGCACTATCTAATTTGCACGTCAACGACTTGTTCAATAGCAGACTATGAAGTTGTCATCGAATTTAGAAAGAGTAAATAATTTCCCTTTGAGGAGATATTTGATCCTCAAGACATTCTTGAGCTGGCCAAGAAAACAGAGAAATTGGCTCTTTTAAACCTCCGCCGGATCACCGAGCAGCCAGCCAGCTTCGGTCGGATGAGAGGATCAACTTGGCACCCTTTTGAAATATCTGTTCTTTGACCCAGCTGATCTTCAGCTGTTCTTGGAGGCTGACGCCACCCGTGCAATGAAGAACTTTTCACCAAGGACGAGTCCAAGAGAACACTAGCAAAGCTACCGATGGCTGTCGATCTCTGCCATGCTATAAAAGAGGCATTGACTGATCCTCCCGGCTTACAATCATAAGGGGTACAGAGCCACTGCGAAAACAACTACCGCGAAACAAAAGCCACTGTAAGCTGTATCATTCCCCATGCAACAAATGATTTTGCCGTGATACTGTAACAGAAGCCTCCAGTATCCTCCATACTCGAAGACGTCCCCATGCCGAGACGATCACCTTTGAAAATATCTTCACCATTCTCAGACAGTTGGCGAAAAAGGCCCGGGAGTTAATAAAAAATACTTATATGGCGTCAACTTCGAATCTGCGTTTGACTGAGTCGGTCGCCTTTCTTTGTGGCTGATCCCGAAAACTGCATTCCTTCCAGGCCAGCAAAGCTAATGAGCCTCTTCTGGGGACTGTATAGCGACTCTGAGACTCGCTCATGGTCAACAGAAGAAAATTACATCCCTCCAAGATCAAATGCAGTATAATAGAGTTAGACAACGATGCACAGCGCTTCATGAGCTGTTCGACTGTGTGATTGACCACGTCCTCATCAACCGCTTGCGAAAACACTTACTGGCTAGTGCTGTCGGATGTTGACTTCGATGTCGATATCGCGGTGCCGGTGTTGCCCCTTGCCACCGCCACTTAAATCAGCCACGAAGAACCTTTTAACGAGGACGAGATCATGAAAGATAGGAGCAGAGCTCGGAAGACTGCCGTACCTGTACTAATTTCAGCATCTGCTAAGATCCTATTAAGCCACCTAGGCCCCCACAGTGCACCCGAGGACACTCAAAGAAGCTTTTCAAACGGTCTGCAAGTACCAGGGCCAGAAAAAGCTTCCACACCAACTGTAGCGGATACTATATTACGTTCATTTCTTACCGGCATTTAGCTGAAGTTGACTGGGTGTAGCGCATGCTGTATTACATCGTTTGCCCCCGGGGTGTGCGATGACTCTGAGTGAAATGAACTGTCTGTCTGTCTTGACTGACTGTCTGTCTGTCTGTCTTGACTGACTGTCTGTCTGTCTTGACGGACTGTCTGTCTGTCTTGACTGACTGTCTGTCTGTCTTTACTGACTGTCTGTCTTTACTGACTGTCTGTCTTTACTGACTGTCTGTATGTCTGTCTTGACTGACTGTCTGTCTGTCTGTCTCTCTGTCTGTCTTGACTGACTGACTGTCTTTCTGTCTGTCTCTCTTGACTGACTGTATGTCTGTCTTTCTGTCTGTCTTGACTGACTGACTGTCTATCGGTCAGTCTGTCTTGTCTTGACTGATAGTTTGTTTTTGATGTAACTGACCGCCTTTCTGTCTGTCTGTCTTGACTGACTATCTGTCTTTCTTGACTGACTGTCTGTATGCCTGTCTGTCTTGACTGACTTTCTGTCTGTCTGTCTGTAATGGATGACTGACTGTTTGTCTGTCTGTCTGTCTGTCTTGACTGAAATACTGTCTGTCTATCTTGACTGACTGACTGTCGGTCTTTGTCTTGACTGAGTGTCTCTCTGTCTTGACTGACTGTCTGTCTGTCTGTCTTGACTGTCTTTTTTGTCTGTTTTGACTGTCTGTTTGTCTGTCTTGACTGACTGTATGTCTATCTGTCTTGACTGACCGACTGTCTGTCTGTCTGTCTTGACTGACTTACTGAGGGTCTTTCTGTCTTGACTGACTGTCTGTCAAGAATGACTGACTGACTGTCTGTCTGTCTGTCTTGACTGACTGTCTGTCTGTCTTGACTGACTGTCTGTCTGTCTTGATGACTGTCTGTCTGTCTTGACTGACTGTCTGACTTGACTGACTGTCTGTCTGTCTTGACTGACTGTCTGTATGCCTGTCTGTCCTGACTGACTGTTGTCTGTCTGTCTGTCATGGATGACAGACTGACTGACTGTTCGTCTTGACTGACTGACTGTCTGTCTATCTTGACTGAATGACTGTCGGTCTGTGTCACGACTGGCTATCTCCCTGTCTTGACTGACTGTCTGTCTGTTTGTCTTCACTGACTGTCTGTCTTGACTGTCTGTCTGTCTGGGTGTCTGTCTGTCATGGATGACTGACTGACTGTCTATCTGTCTGTCTTGACTGACTGACTGTCTGTCTATCTTGACTGACTGACTGTCGGTCTGTGTCTTGAATGGCTGTCTCTCTGTCTTGAATGACTGTCTGTCTGTCTGTCTTGACTGACTGTCTGTCTGTCTTGACTGACTGACTGACTGTCTGTCTGTCTTGACTGACTACCTGTCTTGACTGACTGTCTTTCTGTCTTGACTGACTGTCTGCTTGTCTGTCTGTCATGAATTACTGACTGACTTTCTGTCTGTCTGTCTGTCTTAACTGACTGACTGTCTGTCTGTCTTGATTGACTGTCTGTCTGTCTTAACTGACTGTCTCTCTGTCTTGACTGACTGTCTGTCTTAACTGCCTGTCTGTCTCGACTGCCTATCTGTCTTGACTGCCTGTCTGTCTTGACTGCCTGTCTGTCTTGACTGACTGTCTGTCCTGACTGACTGTCTGTCTTGACTGACTGTCTGTCTTTACTGCCTGTCTGTCTTGACTGACTTTCTGTCTTGACTGACTGTCTGTCTTGACTGTCTATGTATCTGTCTTGACTGACTGTCTGTATGCCTGAAGTCTTGACTGACTGTCTGTTTGTCTGTCTGTCTGTCTGTCATGTATGACTGACTGAATGTCTGTCTGTCTTAACTGACTGTCTCTCTGTCTTGACTGACTGTCTGTCTTGACTGCCTGTCTGTCTTGACTGCCTATCTGTCTTGACTGCCTGTCTGTCTTGACTGACTGTCTGTCTTTACTGCCTGTCTGTCTTGACTGACTGTCTGTCTTGACTGACTGTCTGTCTTGACTGACTATGTATCTGTCTTGACTGACTGTCTGTATGCCTGAAGTCTTGACGGACTGTCTGTTTGTCTGTCTGTCTGTCTGTCATGTATGACTGACTGAATGTCTGTCTGTCCTGACTGACTGTCTGTCTGTCTTGACTGACTGTCTGTCTTTACTGTCTGTCTGTCTTGACTGACTGTCTGTCTTGACTGACTGTCTGTCTTGACTGACTATGTATCTGTCTTGTCTGACTGTCTGTATGCCTGAAGTCTTGACTGACTGTCTGTTTGTCTGTCTGTCTGTCTGTCATGTATGACTGACTGAATATCTGCCTGTCTTGACTGACTGTCTGTCTGTTTTGACTGAGTGTCTGTCTGTCTTGATTACTGTCTGTCTGTTTTGACTGACTGCCTGTCTGTCTTGATCACTGTCTGTTTGTCTTGACTGACTGTCTGTCTTGACTGACTGTCTGTCTGTCTTGACTGCCTGTCTGTCAGTCTTGACTGACTGTCTGTCTGTCTTGACTGACAGTCTGTATGCTTGTCTGTCCTGACTGACTGTTGTCTGTCTGTCTGTCATGGATGACTGACTGACTGTCTGTCTGTCTGTCTTGACTGACTGACTGTCTGTCTATCTTGACTGAATGACTGTCGGTCTGTGTCTTGACTGGCTGTGTCTCTATCTTGACTGGCTGTCTTTCTGTCTGTCTGTCTTGACTGACTGACTGACTTTCTGTCTGTATGTTTGTCTTGACTGACTGTCTGTCTGCCTTTCTTGACTGTCTGTCTGTATGTCTGTCTTTACTGACTGTCTGTCTGTCTTGACTGTCTGTCTGTCTGTCTGTCATGGATGACTGACTGAATGTCTGTCTGTCTTGACTGACTGTCTGTCTGTCTTGACTAACTGACTGTCTGTCTATCTTGACTGAATGACTGTCGGTCTGTGTCTTGACTGGCTGTCTCTCTGTCTTGACTGGCTGTCTTTCTGTCTGTCTGTCTGACTGACTGACTGTCTGTCTGTCTCTCTTTCTTGACTGACTGTCTGTCTGTCTTGACTGACTGTCTGTCTGTCTTGACTGACTGACTGTCTGTCTGTCTTGACTGACTGTCTGTTTGTCTGTCTGTCATGAATGACTGACTGACTGTCTGTCTGTCTATCTTGACTGAATGACTGTCGGTCTGTGTCACGACTGGCTGTCTGTCTGTCTTGACTGACTGTCTGTCTGTTTGTCTTCACTGACTGTCTGTCTTGACTGACTGTCTGTCTTGACTGTCTGTCTGTCTGGGTGTCTGTCTGTCTGTCTGTCATGGATGACTGACTGACTGTCTATCTGTCTGTCTTGACTGACTGACTGTCTGTCTATCTTGACTGACTGACTGTCGGTCTGTGTCTTGACTGGCTGTCTCTCTGTCTTGAATGACTGTCTGTCTGTCTGTCTTGACTGACTGTCTGTCTGTCTGTCTTGACTGACTGTCTGTCCTGACTGACTGTCTGTCTGTCTTGACTAACTGTCTGTCCTGACTGACTGTCTGTCTGTCTTGACTGACTGTCTGTCCTGACTGACTGTCTGTCCTGACTGACTGTCTGTCTGTCTTGACTGACTACCTGTCTTGTCTGACTGTCTGTCTGTCTTGACTGACTGTCTGTTTGTCTGTCTGTCATGAATAACTGACTGACTGTCTGTCTGTCTGTCTGTCTTAATTGACTGACTGTCTGTCTGTCTTGATTGACTGTCTGTCTGTCTTGACTGACTGTCTGTCTGTCTTGACTGACTGACTGTCTTAACTGCCTGTCTGTCTTGACTGCCTGTCTGTCTTGACTGCCTGTCTGTCTTGACTGCCTGTCTGTCTTAACTGACTGTCTGTCTTGACTGACTGTCTGTCTTTACTGCCTGTCTGTCTTGACTGACTGTCTGTCTTGACTGACTATGTATCTTTCTTGACTGACTGTCTGTATGCCTGAAGTCTTGACTGACTGAATGTCTGTCTGTCTTGACTGACCGTCTGTCTGTCTTGACTGACTGTCTGTCTGTCTGTCTGTCTGTCATGGATGACTGACTGACTGTCTTTCTGCCTGTCCTGACTGACTGTCTGTCTGTTTTGACTGACTGTCTGTCTGTCTTGATGACTGTCTGTCTGTTTTGACTGACTGCCTGTCTGTCTTGACGACTGTCTGTTTGTCTTGACTGACTGTCTGTCTTGACTGACTGTCTGTCTGTCTTGACTGACTGTCTGTCCGTCTTGACTGACTGTCTGTATGTCTTGACTGACAGTCTGTATGCCTGTCTGTCCTGACTGACTGTTGTCTGTCTTTCTGTCATGGATGACTGACTGACTGTCTGTCTGTCTGTCTGTCTTGACTGACTGACTGTCTATCGGTCAGTCTGTCTTGTCCTGACTGATAATTTGTTCTTGATGTAACTGACTGCCTTTCTGTCTGTAAATCTTGACTGACTATCTGTCTTTCTTGACTGACTGTCTGTATGCCTGTCTGTCTTGACTGACTTTCTGTCTGTATGTCTGTAATGGATGGCTGACTGACTGTCTGTCTGTCTCTCTGTCTTGACTGACTGACTGTCTGTCTATCTTGACTGACTGACTGTCTGTCTATTTTGACTGAATGACAGTCGGTCTGTGTCTTGACTGGCTGTCTCTCTGTCTTGACTGGCTGTCTTTCTGTCTGTCTGTCTTAACTGACTGACTGACTTTCTGTCTGTATGTCTGTCTTGACTGACTGTCTGTCTGTCTGTATGTCTGTCTTGACTGACTGTCTGTCTGTCTGTCTTGACTGACTGTCTGTCTTGACTGACTGTCTGTCTGTCTTGACTGTCTGTCTGTCTGTCTATCTGTCATGGATGACTGACTGATTGTCTGTCTGTCTTGACTGACTGTCTGTCTGTATTGACTGACTGTCTGTCTGTCTTGACTGACTGTCTGTCTGTCTTGACTGACTGTCTGTCTGTCTTGACTAACTGACTGTCTGTGTATCTTGACTGAATGACTGTCGGTCTGTGTCTTGACTGGCTGTCTCTCTGTCTTGACTGGCTGTCTTTCTGTCTGTCTGTCTTGACTGACTGACTGACTGTCTGTCTTTCTCTCTGTCTTGACTGACTTTCTGTCTGTCTTGACTGACTATCTGTTTGTCTGTCTGTCATGAATGACTGACTTACTGTCTGTCTGTCTGGGTGTCTGTCTGTCTGTCTGTCATGGATGACTGACTGACTGTCTATCTGTCTGTCTTGTCTGACTGACTGTGTGTCTATCTTGACTGACTGACTGTCGGTCTGTGTCTTGACTGGCTGTCTGTCTTGACTGACTGTCTGTCTTGACTGACTATGTATCTTTCTTGACTGACTGTCTGTATGCCTGAAGTCTTGACTGACTGAATGTCTGTCTGTCTTGACTGACAGTCTGTCTGTCTTGACTGACTGTCTGTCTGTCTGTCTGTCTGTCTTGACTGACTGTCTGTCCTGACTGACTGTCTGTCCTGACTGACTGTCTGTCTGTCTTGACTGACTACCTGTCTTGTCTGACTGTCTGTCTGTCTTGACTGACTGTCTGTTTGTCTGTCTGTCATGAATAACTGACTGACTGTCTGTCTGTCTGTCTGTCTTAATTGACTGACTGTCTGTCTGTCTTGATTGACTGTCTGTCTGTCTTGACTGACTATCTGTCTGTCTTGACTGACTGACTGTCTTAACTGCCTGTCTGTCTTGACTGCCTGTCTGTCTTGACTGCCTGTCTGTCTTGACTGCCTGTCTGTCTTAACTGACTGTCTGTCTTGACTGACTGTCTGTCTTTACTGCCTGTCTGTCTTGACTGACTGTCTGTCTTGACTGACTATGTATCTTTCTTGACTGACTGTCTGTATGCCTGAAGTCTTGACTGACTGAATGTCTGTCTGTCTTGACTGACCGTCTGTCTGTCTTGACTGACTGTCTGTCTGTCTGTCTGTCTGTCATGGATGACTGACTGACTGTCTTTCTGCCTGTCCTGACTGACTGTCTGTCTGTTTTGACTGACTGTCTGTCTGTCTTGATGACTGTCTGTCTGTTTTGACTGACTGCCTGTCTGTCTTGACGACTGTCTGTTTGTCTTGACTGACTGTCTGTCTTGACTGACTGTCTGTCTTGACTGACTGTCTGTCCGTCTTGACTGACTGTCTGTCTGTCTTGACTGACAGTCTGTATGCCTGTCTGTCCTGACTGACTGTTGTCTGTCTTTCTGTCATGGATGACTGACTGACTGTCTGTCTGTCTGTCTGTCTTGACTGACTGACTGTCTATCGGTCAGTCTGTCTTGTCCTGACTGATAATTTGTTCTTGATGTAACTGACTGCCTTTCTGTCTGTCTATCTTGACTGACTATCTGTCTTTCTTGACTGACTGTCTGTATGCCTGTCTGTCTTGACTGACTTTCTGTCTGTATGTCTGTAATGGATGACTGACTGACTGTCTGTCTGTCTCTCTGTCTTGACTGACTGACTGTCTGTCTATCTTGACTGACTGACTGTCTGTCTATTTTGACTGAATGACAGTCGGTCTGTGTCTTGACTGGCTGTCTCTCTGTCTTGACTGGCTGTCTTTCTGTCTGTCTGTCTTGACTGACTGACTGACTTTCTGTCTGTATGTCTGTCTTGACTGACTGTCTGTCTGTCTGTATGTCTGTCTTGACTGACTGTCTGTCTGTCTTGACTGACTGTCTGTCTTGACTGACTGTCTGTCTGTCTTGACTGTCTGTCTGTCTGTCTATCTGTCATGGATGACTGACTGATTGTCTGTCTGTCTTGACTGATTGTCTGTCTGTCTTGACTGACTGTCTGTCTGTCTTGACTAACTGACTGTCTGTGTATCTTGACTGAATGACTGTCGGTCTGTGTCTTGACTGGCTGTCTCTCTGTCTTGACTGGCTGTCTTTCTGTCTGTCTGTCTTGACTGACTGACTGACTGTCTGTCTTTCTCTCTGTCTTGACTGACTTTCTGTCTGTCTTGACTGACTATCTGTTTGTCTGTCTGTCATGAATGACTGACTTACTGTCTGTCTGTCTGGGTGTCTGTCTGTCTGTCTGTCATGGATGACTGACTGACTGTCTATCTGTCTGTCTTGTCTGACTGACTGTGTGTCTATCTTGACTGACTGACTGTCGGTCTGTGTCTTGACTGGCTGTCTGTCTTGACTGACTGTCTGTCTTGACTGACTATGTATCTTTCTTGACTGACTGTCTGTATGCCTGAAGTCTTGACTGACTGAATGTCTGTCTGTCTTGACTGACAGTCTGTCTGTCTTGACTGACTGTCTGTCTGTCTGTCTGTCTGTCATGGATGACTGACTGACTGTCTTTCTGCCTGTCCTGACTGACTGTCTGTCTGTTTTGACTGACTGTCTGTCTGTCTTGATGACTGTCTGTCTGTTTTGACTGACTTCCTGTCTGTCTTGACGACTGTCTGTTTGTCTTGACTGACTGTCTGTCTTGACTGACTGTCTGTCTGTCTTGACTGACTGTCTGTCCGTCTTGACTGACTGTCTGTCTGTCTTGACTGACAGTCTGTATGCCTGTCTGTCCTGACTGACTGTTGTCTGTCTGTCTGTCATGGATGACTGACTGACTGTCTGTCTGTCTGTCTGTCTTGACTGACTGACTGTCTATCGGTCAGTCTGTCTTGTCTTGACTGATAATTTGTTCTTGATGTAACTGACTGCCTTTCTGTCTGTCTATCTTGACTGACTATCTGTCTTTCTTGACTGACTGTCTGTATGCCTGTCTTTCTTGACTGACTTTCTGTCTGTATGTCTGTAATGGATGACTGACTGACTGTCTGTCTGTCTGTCTGTCTTGACTGACTGACTGTCTGTCTATCTCGACTGACTGAATGTCTGTCTGTCTTGACTGACTGTCTGTCTGTCTTGACTAACTGACTGTCTGTCTATCTTGACTGAATGACTGTCGGTCTGTGTCTTGACTGGCTGTCTCTCTGTCTTGACTGGCTGTCTTTCTGTCTGTCTGTCTTGACTGACTGACTGACTGTCTGTCTGTCTCTCTTTCTTGACTGACTGTCTGTCTGTCTTGACTGACTGTCTGTCTGTCTTGACTGACTGACTGTCTGTCTGTCTTGACTGACTGTCTGTTTGTCTGTCTGTCATGAATGACTGACTGACCGTCTGTCTGTCTATCTTGACTGAATGACTGTCGGTCTGTGTCACGACTGGCTGTCTGTCTGTCATGACTGACTGTCTGTCTGTTTGTCTTCACTGACTGTCTGTCTTGACTGACTGTCTGTCTTGACTGTCTGTCTGTCTGGGTGTCTGTCTGTCTGTCTGTCATGGATGACTGACTGACTGTCTATCTGTCTGTCTTGACTGACTGACTGTCTGTCTATCTTGACTGACTGACTGTCTGTCTGTCTGTCTTGACTGACTGTCTGTCTGTCTTGACTGACTGTCTGTCCTGACTGACTGTCTGTCTGTCTTGACTGACTGTCTGTCCTGACTGACTGTCTGTCTGTCTTGACTGACTGTCTGTCCTGACTGACTGTCTGTCTGTCTTGACTGACTACCTGTCTTGTCTGACTGTCTGTCTGTCTTGACTGACTGTCTGTTTGTCTGTCTGTCATGAATAACTGACTGACTGTCTGTCTGTCTGTCTGTCTTAATTGACTGACTGTCTGTCTGTCTTGATTGACTGTCTGTCTGTCTTGACTGACTGTCTGTCTGTCTTGACTGACTGTCTGTCTTAACTGCCTGTCTGTCTTGACTGCCTGTCTGTCTTGACTGCCTGTCTGTCTTGACTGCCTGTCTGTCTTAACTGACTGTCTGTCTTGACTGACTGTCTGTCTTTACTGCCTGTCTGTCTTGACTGACTGTCTGTCTTGACTGACTATGTATCTTTCTTGACTGACTGTCTGTATGCCTGAAGTCTTGACTGACTGAATGTCTGTCTGTCTTGACTGACCGTCTGTCTGTCTTGACTGACTGTCTGTCTGTCTGTCTGTCTGTCATGGATGACTGACTGACTGTCTTTCTGCCTGTCCTGACTGACTGTCTGTCTGTTTTGACTGACTGTCTGTCTGTCTTGATGACTGTCTGTCTGTTTTGACTGACTGCCTGTCTGTCTTGACGACTGTCTGTTTGTCTTGACTGACTGTCTGTCTTGACTGACTGTCTGTCTGTCTTGACTGACTGTCTGTCCGTCTTGACTGACTGTCTGTCTGTCTTGACTGACAGTCTGTATGCCTGTCTGTCCTGACTGACTGTTGTCTGTCTTTCTGTCATGGATGACTGACTGACTGTCTGTCTGTCTGTCTGTCTTGACTGACTGACTGTCTATCGGTCAGTCTGTCTTGTCCTGACTGATAATTTGTTCTTGATGTAACTGACTGCCTTTCTGTCTGTCTATCTTGACTGACTATCTGTCTTTCTTGACTGACTGTCTGTATGCCTGTCTGTCTTGACTGACTTTCTGTCTGTATGTCTGTAATGGATGACTGACTGACTGTCTGTCTGTCTCTCTGTCTTGACTGACTGACTGTCTGTCTATCTTGACTGACTGACTGTCTGTCTATTTTGACTGAATGACAGTCGGTCTGTGTCTTGACTGGCTGTCTCTCTGTCTTGACTGGCTGTCTTTCTGTCTGTCTGTCTTGACTGACTGACTGACTTTCTGTCTGTATGTCTGTCTTGACTGACTGTCTGTCTGTCTGTATGTCTGTCTTGACTGACTGTCTGTCTGTCTGTCTTGACTGACTGTCTGTCTTGACTGACTGTCTGTCTGTCTTGACTGTCTGTCTGTCTGTCTATCTGTCATGGATGACTGACTGATTGTCTGTCTGTCTTGACTGACTGTCTGTCTGTCTTGACTGACTGTCTGTCTGTCTTGACTGACTGTCTGTCTGTCTTGACTGACTGTCTGTCTGTCTTGACTAACTGACTGTCTGTGTATCTTGACTGAATGACTGTCGGTCTGTGTCTTGACTGGCTGTCTCTCTGTCTTGACTGGCTGTCTTTCTGTCTGTCTGTCTTGACTGACTGACTGACTGTCTGTCTTTCTCTCTGTCTTGACTGACTTTCTGTCTGTCTTGACTGACTATCTGTTTGTCTGTCTGTCATGAATGACTGACTTACTGTCTGTCTGTCTGGGTGTCTGTCTGTCTGTCTGTCATGGATGACTGACTGACTGTCTATCTGTCTGTCTTGTCTGACTGACTGTGTGTCTATCTTGACTGACTGACTGTCGGTCTGTGTCTTGACTGGCTGTCTGTCTTGACTGACTGTCTGTCTTGACTGACTATGTATCTTTCTTGACTGACTGTCTGTATGCCTGAAGTCTTGACTGACTGAATGTCTGTCTGTCTTGACTGACAGTCTGTCTGTCTTGACTGACTGTCTGTCTGTCTGTCTGTCTGTCATGGATGACTGACTGACTGTCTTTCTGCCTGTCCTGACTGACTGTCTGTCTGTTTTGACTGACTGTCTGTCTGTCTTGATGACTGTCTGTCTGTTTTGACTGACTGCCTGTCTGTCTTGACGACTGTCTGTTTGTCTTGACTGACTGTCTGTCTTGACTGACTGTCTGTCTGTCCGTCTTGACTGACTGTCTGTCTGTCTTGACTGACAGTCTGTATGCCTGTCTGTCCTGACTGACTGTTGTCTGTCTGTCTGTCATGGATGACTGACTGACTGTCTGTCTGTCTGTCTGTCTTGACTGACTGACTGTCTATCGGTCAGTCTGTCTTGTCTTGACTGATAATTTGTTCTTGATGTAACTGACTGCCTTTCTGTCTGTCTATCTTGACTGACTATCTGTCTTTCTTGACTGACTGTCTGTATGCCTGTCTGTCTTGACTGACTTTCTGTCTGTATGTCTGTAATGGATGACTGACTGACTGTCTGTCTGTCTGTCTGTCTTGACTGACTGACTGTCTGTCTATCTTGACTGACTGACTGTCTGTCTATTTTGACTGAATGACAGTCGGTCTGTGTCTTGACTGGCTGTCTCTCTGTCTTGACTGGCTGTCTTTCTGTCTGTCTGTCTTGACTGACTGACTGACTTTCTGTCTGTATGTCTGTCTTGACTGACTGTCTGTCTGTCTGTATGTCTGTCTTGACTGACTGTCTGTCTGTCTGTCTTGACTGACTGTCTGTCTGTCTTGACTGTCTGTCTGTCTGTCTGTCTGTCATGGATGACTGACTGATTGTCTGTCTGTCTTGACTGACTGTCTGTCTGTCTTGACTGACTGTCTGTCTGTCTTGACTGACTGTCTGTCTGTCTTGACTAACTGACTGTCTGTGTATCTTGACTGAATGACTGTCGGTCTGTGTCTTGACTGGCTGTCTCTCTGTCTTGACTGGCTGTCTTTCTGTCTGTCTGTCTTGACTGACTGACTGACTGTCTGTCTTTCTCTCTGTCTTGACTGACTTTCTGTCTGTCTTGACTGACTGTCTGTTTGTCTGTCTGTCATGAATGACTGACTTACTGTCTGTCTGTCTGGGTGTCTGTCTGTCTGTCTGTCATGGATGACTGACTGACTGTCTATCTGTCTGTCTTGTCTGACTGACTGTGTGTCTATCTTGACTGACTGACTGTCGGTCTGTGTCTTGACTGGCTGTCTCTCTGTCTTGAATGACTGTCTGTCTGTCTGTCTTGACTGACTGTCTGTCTTGACTGACTGTCTGTCTGTCTTGACTGACTGTCTGTCTTGACTGACTGTCTGTCTTGACTGACTGTCTGTCTGTCTTGACTGACTGTCTGTCTGTCTTGACTGACTGTCTGTCTGTCCTGACTGACTGTCTGTCTGTCTTGACTGACCACCTGTCTTGTCTGACTGTCTGTCTGTCTTGACTGACTGTCTGTTTGTCTGTCTGTCATGAATGACTGACTGACTGTCTGTCTGTCTGTCTTGACTGACTGTCTGTCTGTCTTGATTGACTGTCTGTCTGTCTTGACTGACTGTCTGTCTGTCTTGACTGACTGTCTCTCTGTCTTGACTGACTGTCTGTCTTAACTGCCTGTCTGTCTTGACTGCCTGTCTGTCTTGACTGCCTGTCTGTCTTGACTGACTGTCTGTCTTGACTGACTGTCTGTCTGTCTGTCTGTCTGTCTTGTATGACTGACTGAATGTCTGTCTGTCTTGACTGACTGTCTGTCTGTCTGTCTGTCTTGACTGACTGTCTGTCTGTCTTGACTGACTGTCTGTCTGTCTTGACTGACTGTCTGTCTGTCTTGACTGACTGTCCGTCTGTCTTTACTGACTGTCTGTCTGTCTGTCTTTACTGACTGTCTGTCTTTACTGACTGTCTGTATGTCTGTCTTGACTGACTGTCTGTCTGTCTGTTTCTCTGTCTGTCTTGACTGACTGATTGTCTTTCTGTCTGTCTGTCTTGACTGACTGTATGTCTGTCTTTCTGTCTGTCTTGACTGATTGACTGTCTTTCTGTCTGTCTCTCTTGACTGACTGTATGTCTGTCTTTCTGTCTGTCTTGACTGACTGACTGTCTATCGGTCAGTCTGTCTTGTCTTGACTGATAGTTTGTTTTTGATGTAACTGACCGCCTTTCTGTCTGTCTGTCTTGACTGACTATCTGTCTTTCTTGACTGACTGTCTGTATGCCTGTCTGTCTTGACTGACTTTCTGTCTGTCTGTCTGTCTTGACTGAAATACTGTCTGTCTATCTTGACTGACTGACTGTCGGTCTTTGTCTTGACTGAGTGTCTCTCTGTCTTGACTGACTGTCTGTCTGTCTGTCTTGACTGTCTTTTTTGTCTGTTTTGACTGTCTGTTTGTCTGTCTTGACTGACTGTATGTCTATCTGTCTTGACTGACTGGCTGTCTGTCTGTCTGTCTGTCTTGACTGACTTACTGAGGGTCTTTCTGTCTTGACTGACTGTCTGTCAAGAATGACTGACTGACTGTCTGTATGTCTGTCTTGACTGACTGTCTGTCAGTCTTGGCTGACTGTCTGTCTGTCTTGATGACTGTCTGTCTGTCTTGACTGACTGTCTGACTTGACTGACTGTCTGTCTGTCTTGACTGTCTGTCTGTATGCCTGTCTGTCCTGACTGACTGTTGTCTGTCTGTCTGTCATGGATGACTGACTGACTGTCTGTCTTGACTGACTGACTGTTCGTCTTGACTGACTGACTGTCTGTCTATCTTAACTGAATGACTGTCGGTCTGTGTCAGGACTGGCTATCTCCCTGTCTTGACTGACTGTCTGTCTGTTTGTCTTCACTGACTGTCTGTCTTGACTGTCTGTCTGTCTGGGTGTCTGTCTGTCATGGATGACTGACTGACTGTCTATCTGTCTGTCTTGACTGACTGACTGTCTGTCTATCTTGACTGACTGACTGTCGGTCTGTGTCTTGAATGGCTGTCTCTCTGTCTTGAATGACTGTCTGTCTGTCTGTCTTGACTGACTGTCTGTCTTGACTGACTGTCTGTCTGTCTTGACTGACTGTCTGTCCTGACCGACTGTCTGTCTGTCTTGACTGACTGTCTGTCCTGACTGACTGTCTGTCTGTCTTGACTGACTACCTGTCTTGACTGACTGTCTTTCTGTCTTGACTGACTGTCTGTTTGTCTGTCTGTCATGAATTACTGACTGACTTTCTGTCTGTCTGTCTGTCTTAACTGACTGACTGTCTGTCTGTCTTGATTGACTGTCTGTCTGTCTTAACTGACTGTCTCTCTGTCTTGACTGACTGTCTGTCTTAACTGCCTGTCTGTCTCGACTGCCTATCTGTCTTGACTGCCTGTCTGTCTTGACTGCCTGTCTGTCTTGACTGACTGTCTGTCCTGACTGACTGTCTGTCTTTACTGCCTGTCTGTCTTGACTGACTTTCTGTCTTGACTGACTGTCTGTCTTGACTGTCTATGTATCTGTCTTGACTGACTGTCTGTATGCCTGAAGTCTTGACTGACTGTCTGTTTGTCTGCCTGTCTGTCTGTCATGTATGACTAACTGAATGTCTGTCTGTCTTGACTGACTGTCTGTCTTGACTGACTGTCTGTCTTGACTGACTGTCTGTCTTGACTGACTATGTATCTGTCTTGACTGACTGTCTGTATGCCTG
>JAKZAP010000207.1:0-56430 GCA_023053575.1 Branchinecta lynchi | reverse complement strand
CGCTTTCCCACAAGGTTGGTTTTCCCACAAGGTTGGTTTTCCCGCAGGGTTGCTTTCCCCATAAGGTTGGTTTTCCCACAAGGTTTGTTTTCTCACAAGGTTTGTTTTCCCCCTAGGTTGTTTTTCCCACGAGGTTGGTTTTCCCACAAGGTTTGTTTTCCCACTAGTTTTGTTTTCCCCCAAGGTTGGTTTTCCCGCAAGGTTGGTTTTCCCACAAGGTTTGTTTTCCCACTGTGTTGGTTTTCCCAAAAGGTTCGCTTTCCCGCAAGGTTGGTTTTCAAACAAGGTTTGTTTCCCCACAAGGTTTGTTTTCCCATAAGGTTTGTTTTCCCACAAGGTTCGTTTTCCCACAAGGTTTGTTTTCCCACAAGGTTTGTTTTCCCACAAGGTTGGTTTTCCCGAAAGGTTTGTTTTCTCACAAGGTTTGTTTTCCCACTAGGTTTGTTTCCCCACAAGGTTTGTTTTCTCACAAGGTTTGTTTTCCCACAAGGTTTGTTTTCCACAAGGTTTGTTTTCCCACAAGGTTGGTTTTCCCACAAGGTTGGTTTTCCCGAAAGGTTTGTTTCCCCACAAGGTTTGTTTTCCCACAAGGTTGGTTTTCCCGCAAGGTTAGTTTTCTCACAAGGTTGTTTTCCCGCAAGGTTTGTTTCCCCACAAGGTTTGTTTTCCCACAAGGATTGTTTTCTCACAAGGTTTGTTTTCCCACTAGGTTTGTTTTCCCCCTGTGCTGGTTTTCCAAAAAGGTTCGCTTTCTCACAAGTTTGGTTTTCCCACAAGGTTGGTTTTCCCGCAGGGTTGCTTTCCCCATAAGGTTGGTTTTCCCACAAGGTTTGTTTTCTCACAAGGTTTTATTTTCCCAATAGGTTGTTTTTCCCACGAGGTTGGTTTTCCCACAAGGTTTGTTTTCCCACAAGCTTTGTTTTCCCCTAAGGTTGGTTTTCCCGCATGGTTGGTTTTCCCACAAGGTTTGTTTTCCCACTGT
The DNA here is from genome assembly GCA_023053575.1 of Branchinecta lynchi. Taxonomy (NCBI): domain Eukaryota; kingdom Metazoa; phylum Arthropoda; class Branchiopoda; order Anostraca; family Branchinectidae; genus Branchinecta; species Branchinecta lynchi. The sequence goes on along the minus strand of JAKZAP010000207.1, from coordinate 55,448 downwards.
GTTGGTTTTCCCAAAAGGTTCGCTTTCCCGCAAGGTTGGTTTTCACACAAGGTTTTTTTCCCCAGAAGGTTTGTTTTCCCATAAGGTTTGTTTTCCCACAAGGTTCGTTTTCCCACAAGGTTTGTTTTCCCACAAGGTTTGTTTTCCCATAAGGTTTGTTTTCCCACGAGGTTGGTTTTCCCGAAAGGTTTGTTTCCCCACAAGGTTGGTTTTCCCACAAGGTTGGTTTTCCCGCAAGGTTTGTTTTCCCAAAAGGTTAGTTTCCCCGCAAGGTTTGTTTCCCCACAAGGTTTGTTTTCCCACAATGATTGTTTTCGCGCAAGGTTGGTTTCCCACAAGTTTTGTTTTCCCACTGTGTTGGTTTTCCCAAAAGGTTCGCTTTCCCGCAAGGTTGGTTTTCCCACAAGGTTTGTTTCCCCACAAGGTTTGTTTTCCCATAAGGTTTGTTTTCCCACAAGGTTCGTTTTCCCACAAGGTTTGTTTTCCCACAAGGTTTGTTTTCCCACAAGGTTTGTTTTCTCACAAGGTTTGTTATCCCACAAGGTTTGTTTTCCCACAAGGTTTGTTTTCCCACAAGGTTGGTTTTCCCGAAAGGTTTATTTCCCCACAAGGTTGGTTTTCCCACAAGGTTGGTTTTCCCGCAGGGTTTGTTTTCCCACAAGGTTAGTTTTCCCGCAAGGTTTGTTTTTCCACAAGGTTAGTTTTCCCACAAGGTTTGTTTCCCCACAAGGTTTTTTTCCCCACGAGGTTTGTTTTCCCAGAAGGATTGTTTTCTCACAAGGTTTGTTTTCCCACTGTGTTGGTTTTCCCAAAAGGTTCGCTTTCCCGCAAGGTTGGTTTTCCCACAAGGTTGGTTTTCCCGCAGGGTTTGTTTCCCCATAAGGTTGGTTTTCTCACAAGGTTTGTTTTCTCACAAGGTTTGTTTTCCCACAAGGTTTGTTTTCTCACAAGGTTTGTTTTCCCACTAGGTTTGTTTTCCCACAAGGTTTGTTTTTCCCCAAGGTTGGTTTTCCCGCAAGGTTGGTTTTCCCACAAGGTTGCTTTTCCCGCAAGGTTGGTTTTCCCGCAAGGTTAGTCTTCCCACAAGGTCTGATTTAACACAATGTTTGTTTTCCCACAAGGTTTGTTTCCCCACGAGGTTTGTTTTCCCACAAGGTTTGTTTTAACACAATGTTTGTTTTCCCACAAGGTTTGTTTCCCCACGAGGTTTGTTTTCCCACAAGGTTTGTTTTCTCACAAGATTTGTTTCCCCACAAGGTTTGTTTTCCCACAAGGTTTGTTTTCTCACAAGATTTGTTTTCCCACTGTTTTGGTTTTCCCGTAAGGTTGTCTTTCCCACAAGGTTTGTTTTCCCAAAAGGTTTGTTTCCCCACAAGGTTGGTTTTCCCACAAGGTTGGTTTTCCTGCAGGGTTTGTTTTCTCACAAGGTTTGTTTTCCCACAAGCTTTGTTTTCCCCCAAGGTTGGTTTTCCCGCAAGGTTTGTTTCCCCACAAGGTTTGTTTTCCCACAAGGTTTGTTTTCTCACAAGGTTTGTTTTCCCACTGTTTTGGTTTTCCCGTAAGGTTGTCTTTCCCACAAGGTTTGTTTTCCCACAAGGTTTGTTTCCCCACAAGGTTGGTTTTCCCACAAGGTTGGTTTGCCTGCAGGGTTTGTTTTCTTACAAGGTTTGTTTTCCCACAAGCTTTGTTTTCCCCCAAGGTTGGTTTTCCCGCAAGGTTGGTTTTCCCACAAGGTTTGTTTTCCCACTGTGTTGGTTTTCCCAAAAGGTTCGCTTTCCCAAAAGGTTTGTTTTCCGACAAGGTTTGCTTTTCCTGGTTTTCCCAAAAGGTTCGCTTTCCCACAAGGTTGGTTTTCCCACAAGGTTGGTTTTCCCGCAGGGTTGCTTTCCCCATAAGGTTGGTTTTCCCACAAGGTTTGTTTTCTCACAAGGTTTGTTTTCTAACTAGGTTGTTTTTCCCACTAGGTTGGTTTTCCCACAAGGTTTGTTTTCCCACAAGCTTTGTTTTCCCCCAATGTTTGTTTTCCCACTAGGTTGGTTTTCCCACAAGGTTTGTTTTCCAACAAGGTTTGTTTTCCCACAAGGTTTGTTTCCCCACGAGGTTTGTTTTCCCACAAGGTTTGTTTTCTCACAAGATTTGTTTTCCCACTGTTTTGGTTTTCCCGTAAGGTTGTCTTTCCCACAAGGTTTGTTTTCCCACAAGGTTTGTTTCCCCACAAGGTTGGTTTTCCCACAAGGTTGATTTTCCTGCAGGGTTTGTTTTCTCACAAGGTTTGTTTTCCCACAAGCTTTGTTTTCCCCCAAGGTTGGTTTTCCCGCAAGGTTTGTTTCCCCACAAGGTTTGTTTTCCCACAAGGTTTGTTTTCTCACAAGGTTTGTTTTCCCACTGTTTTGGTTTTCCCGTAAGGTTGTCTTTCCCACAAGGTTTGTTTTCCCACAAGGTTTGTTTCCCCACAAGGTTGGTTTTCCCACAAGGTTGGTTTGCCTGCAGGGTTTGTTTTCTTACAAGGTTTGTTTTCCCACAAGCTTTGTTTTCCCCCAAGGTTTGTTTTCCCACAAGGTTTGTTTCCCCACAAGGTTGGTTTTCCCACAAGGTTGGTTTGCCTGCAGGGTTTCTTTTCTTACAAGGTTTGTTTTCCCACAAGCTTTGTTTTCCCCCAAGGTTGGTTTTCCCGCAAGGTTGGTTTTCCCACAAGGTTTGTTTTCCCACTGTGTTGGTTTTCCCAAAAGGTTCGCTTTCCCGAAAGGTTGGTTCTCCGACAAGGTTTGTTTTCCCACTGTGTTGGTTTTCCCAAAAGGTTCACTTTCCCACAAGGTTGGTTTTCCCACAAGGTTGGTTTTCCCGCAGGGTTGCTTTCCCCATAAGGTTGGTTTTCCCACAAGGTTTGTTTTCTCACAAGGTTTGTTTTCTAACTAGGTTGTTTTTCCCACTAGGTTGGTTTTCCCACAAGGTTTGTTTTCCCACAAGCTTTGTTTACCCCCAAGGTTGGTTTTCCCGCAAGGTTGGTTTTCCCACAAGGTTTGTTTTCCCACTGTGTTGGTTTTCCCAAAAGGTTCGCTTTCCCGCAAGGTTGGTTTTCCCACAAGGTTTGTTTCCCCACAAGGTTTGTTTTCCCATAAGGTTTGTTTTCCCATAAGGTTTGTTTTCCCACAAGGTTTGTTTTCCCACAAGGTTTGTTTTCCCACAAGGTTGGTTTTCCCGAAAGGTTTGTTTCCCCACAAGGTTTGTTTTCCCACTAGGTTTGTTTTCCCATAAGGATGGTTTTCCCACAAGGTTTGTTTTCTCACAAGGTTTGTTTTCCCACTAGGTTGGTTTTCCCATAAGGATGGTTTTCCCATAAGGTTTGTTTTCCCACAAGGTTGGTTTTCCCGAAAGGTTTGTTTCCCCACAAGGTTGGTTTTCCCACAAGGTTGGTTTTCCCGCAAGGTTTGTTTTTCCACAAGGTTAGTTTTCCCGCAGGGTTGCTTTCCCCATAAGGTTGGTTTTCCCACAAGGTTTGTTTTCTCACAAGGTTTGTTTTCCCACTAGGTTGTTTTTCCTACGAGGTTTGTTTTCCCACAAGGTTTGTTTTCCCACACGCTTTGTTTTCCCCCAAGGTTGGTTTTCCCGCAAGGTTGGTTTTCCCACAAGGTTTGTTTTCCCACTGTGTTGGTTTTCCCAAAAGGTTCGCTTTCCCGCAAGGTTGGTTTTCCCACAAGGCTTGTTTTCTCACAAGGTTTGTTTTCCCACTAGGTTTGTTTCCCCACAAGGTTTGTTTTCTCACAATGTTTGTTTTCCCACAAGGTTTGTTTTCCCACAAGGTTTGTTTACCCACAAGGTTTGTTTTCCCACAAGGTTGGTTTTCCCAAAAGGTTTGTTTCCCCACAAGGTTGGTTTTCCCACAAGGTTGGTTTTCCCGCAAGGTTTGTTTTCCCACAAGGTTAGTTTTCCCGCAAGGTTTGTTTCCCCACAAGGTTTGTTTTCTCACAAGGTTTGTTTTCCCACTAGGTTTGTTTCCCCATAAGGTTTGTTTTCTCACAAGGTTTGTTTTCCCACAAGGTTTGTTTTCCCACAAGGTTTGTTTTCCCATAAGGTTTGTTTTCCCACAAGGTTTGTTTTCCCATAAGGTTTGTTTTCCCACAAGGTTTGTTTTCTCACAAGATTTGTTTTCCCACTGTTTTGGTTTTCCCGTAAGGTTGTCTTTCCCACAAGGTTTGTTTTCCCACAAGGTTTGTTTCCCCACAAGGTTGGTTTTCCCACAAGGTTGGTTTTCCTGCAGGGTTTGTTTTCTCACAAGGTTTGTTTTCCCACAAGCTTTGTTTTCCCCCAAGGTTGGTTTTCCCGCAAGGTTTGTTTCCCCACAAGGTTTGTTTTCCCACAAGGTTTGTTTTCTCACAAGGTTTGTTTTCCCACTGTTTTGGTTTTCCCGTAAGGTTGTCTTTCCCACAAGGTTTGTTTTCCCACAAGGTTTGTTTTCCCATAAGGTTTGTTTTCCCACAAGGTTTGTTTTCCCATAAGGTTTGTTTTCCCACAAGGTTTGTTTTCTCACAAGATTTGTTTTCCCACTGTTTTGGTTTTCCCGTAAGGTTGTCTTTCCCACAAGGTTTGTTTTCCCACAAGGTTTGTTTCCCCACAAGGTTGGTTTTCCCACAAGGTTGGTTTTCCTGCAGGGTTTGTTTTCTCACAAGGTTTGTTTTCCCACAAGCTTTGTTTTCCCCCAAGGTTGGTTTTCCCGCAAGGTTTGTTTCCCCACAAGGTTGGTTTTCCCACAAGGTTGGTTTTCCTGCAGGGTTAGTTTTCTCACAAGATTTGTTTTCCCACAAGCTTTGTTTTCCCCCAAGGTTGGTTTTCCCGCAAGGTTTGTTTCCCCACAAGGTTTGTTTTCCCACAAGGTTTGTTTTCTCACAAGATTTGTTTTCCCACTGTTTTGGTTTTCCCGCAAGGTTAGTCTTCCCACAAGGTCTGATTTAACACAATGTTTGTTTTCCCACAAGGTTTGTTTCCCCACGAGGTTTGTTTTCCCACAAGGTTTGTTTTAACACAATGTTTGTTTTCCCACAAGGTTTGTTTCCCCACGAGGTTTGTTTTCCCACAAGGTTTGTTTTCTCACAAGATTTGTTTCCCCACAAGGTTTGTTTTCCCACAAGGTTTGTTTTCTCACAAGATTTGTTTTCCCACTGTTTTGGTTTTCCCGTAAGGTTGTCTTTCCCACAAGGTTTGTTTTCCCACAAGATTTGTTTCCCCACAAGGTTGGTTTTCCCACAAGGTTGGTTTTCCTGCAGGGTTTGTTTTCTCACAAGGTTTGTTTTCCCACAAGCTTTGTTTTCCCCCAAGGTTGGTTTTCCCGCGAGGTTTGTTTCCCCACAAGGTTTGTTTTCCCACAAGGTTTGTTTTCTCACAAGGTTTGTTTTCCCACTGTTTTGGTTTTCCCGTAAGGTTGTCTTTCCCACAAGGTTTGTTTTCCCACAAGGTTTGTTTCCCCACAAGGTTGGTTTTCCCACAAGGTTGGTTTGCCTGCAGGGTTTGTTTTCTCACAAGGTTTGTTTTCCCACAAGGTTTGTTTTCTCACAAGGTTTGTTTTCCCACTGTTTTGGTTTTCCCGTAAGGTTGTCTTTCCCACAAGGTTTGTTTTCCCACAAGGTTTGTTTCCCCACAAGGTTGGTTTTCCCACAAGGTTGGTTTGCCTGCAGGGTTTGTTTTCTCACAAGGTTTGTTTTCCCACTGTGTTGGTTTTCCCAAAAGGTTCGCTTTCCCAAAAGGTTGGTTTTCCGACAAGGTTTTTTTTCCCACTGTGTTGGTTTTCCCAAATGGTTCGCTTTCCCACAAGGTTGGTTTTCCCACAAGGTTGGTTTTCCCGCAGGGTTGCTTTCCCCATAAGGTTGGTTTTCCCACAAGGTTTGTTTTCTCACAAGGTTTGTTTTCTAACTAGGTTGTTTTTCCCACTAGGTTGGTTTTCCCACAAGGTTTGTTTTCCCACAAGCTTTGTTTTCCCCCAAGGTTTGTTTTCCCACTAGGTTGGTTTTCCCACAAGGTTTGTTTTCCAACAAGGTTTGTTTTCCAACAAGGTTTGTTTTCCCACAAGGTTTGTTTTCCCCCAAGGTTGGTTTTCCCGCAAGGTTGGTTTTCCCACAAGGTTGGTTTTCCCACAAGGTTGGTTTTCCCGCAAGGTTAGTCTTCCCACAAGGTCTGATTTAACACAATGTTTGTTTTCCCACAAGGTTTGTTTCCCCACGAGGCTTGTTTTCCCACAAGGTTTGTTTTCTCACAAGATTTGTTTTCCCACTGTTTTGGTTTTCCCGTAAGGTTGTCTTTCCCACAAGGTTTGTTTTCCCACAAGGTTTGTTTCTCCACAAGGTTGGTTTTCCCACAAGGTTGGTTTTCCTGCAGGGTTTGTTTTCTCACAAGGTTTGTTTTCCCACAAGCTTTGTTTTCCCCCAAGGTTGGTTTTCCCGCAAGGTTTGTTTCCCCACAAGGTTTGTTTTCCCACAAGGTTTGTTTTCTCACAAGGTTTGTTTTCCCACTGTTTTGGTTTTCCCGTAAGGTTGTCTTTCCCACAAGGTTTGTTTTCCCACAAGGTTTGTTTCCCCACAAGGTTGGTTTTCCCACAAGGTTGGTTTGCCTGCAGGGTTTGTTTTCTTACAAGGTTTGTTTTCCCACAAGCTTTGTTTTCCCCCAAGGTTGGTTTTCCCGCAAGGTTGGTTTTCCCACAAGGTTTGTTTTCCCACTGTGTTGGTTTTCCCAAAAGGTTCGCTTTCCCGAAAGGTTGGTTTTCCGACAAGGTTTGTTTTCCCACTGTGTTGGTTTTCCCAAAAGGTTCGCTTTCCCACAAGGTTGGTTTTCCCACAAGGTTGGTTTTCCCGCAGGGTTGCTTTCCCCATAAGGTTGGTTTTCCCACAAGGTTTGTTTTCTCACAAGGTTTGTTTTCTAACTAGGTTGTTTTTCCCACTAGGTTGGTTTTCCCACAAGGTTTGTTTTCCCACAAGCTTTGTTTACCCCCAAGGTTGGTTTTCCCGCAAGGTTGGTTTTCCCACAAGGTTTGTTTTAGCACTGTGTTGGTTTTCCCAAAAGGTTCGCTTTCCCGCAAGGTTGGTTTTCCCACAAGGTTTGTTTCCCCACAAGGTTTGTTTTCCCATAAGGTGTGTTTTCCCATAAGGTTTGTTTTCCCACAAGGTTTGTTTTCCCACAAGGTTTGTTTTCCCACAAGGTTGGTTTTCCCGAAAGGTTTGTTTCCCCACAAGGTTTGTTTTCCCACTAGGTTTGTTTTCCCATAAGGATGGTTTTCCCACAAGGTTTGTTTTCTCACAAGGTTTGTTTTCCCACTAGGTTTGTTTTCCCATAAGGATGGTTTTCCCATAAGGTTTGTTTTCCCACAAGGTTGGTTTTCCCGAAAGGTTTGTTTCCCCACAAGGTTGGTTTTCCCACAAGGTTGGTTTTCCCGCAAGGTTTGTTTTTCCACAAGGTTAGTTTTCCCGCAGGGTTGCTTTCCCCATAAGGTTGGTTTTCCCACAAGGTTTGTTTTCTCACAAGGTTTGTTTTCCCACTAGGTTGTTTTTCCTACGAGGTTTGTTTTCCCACAAGGTTTGTTTTCCCACACGCTTTGTTTTCCCCCAAGGTTGGTTTTCCCGCAAGGTTGGTTTTCCCACAAGGTTTGTTTTCCCACTGTGTTGGTTTTCCCAAAAGGTTCGCTTTCCCGCAAGGTTGGTTTTCCCACAAGGCTTGTTTTCTCACAAGGTTTGTTTTCCCACTCGGTTTGTTTTCCCATAAGGATGGTTTTCCCACAAGGTTTGTTTTCTCACAAGGTTTGTTTTCCCACTAGGTTTGTTTTCCCATAAGGATGGTTTTCCCAGAAGGTTTGTTTTCCCACAAGGTTGGTTTTCCCGAAAGGTTTGTTTCCCCACAAGGTTGGTTTTCCCACAAGGTTGGTTTTCCCGCAAGGTTTGTTTTTCCACAAGGTTAGTTTTCCCGCAGGGTTGCTTTCCCCATAAGGTTGGTTTTCCCACAAGGTTTGTTTTCTCACAAGGTTTGTTTTCCCACTAGGTTGTTTTTCCTATGAGGTTTGTTTTCCCACAAGGTTTGTTTTCCCACACGCTTTGTTTTCCCCCAAGGTTGGTTTTCCCGCAAGGTTGGTTTTCCCACAAGGTTTGTTTTCCCACTGTGTTGGTTTTCCCAAAAGGTTCGCTTTCCCGCAAGGTTGGTTTTCCCACAAGGCTTGTTTTCTCACAAGGTTTGTTTTCCCACTAGGTTTGTTTCCCCACAAGGTTTGTTTTCTCACAATGTTTGTTTTGCCACAAGGTTTGTTTTCCCGCAAGGTTTGTTTTCCCACAAGGTTTGTTTTCCCACAAGGTTGGTTTTCCCAAAAGGTTTGTTTCCCCACAAGGTTGGTTTTCCCACAAGGTTGGTTTTCCCGCAAGGTTTGTTTTCCCACAAGGTTAGTTTTCCCGCAAGGTTTGTTTCCCCACAAGGTTTGTTTTCTCACAAGGTTTGTTTTCCCACTAGGATTGTTTCCCCACAAGGTTTGTTTTCTCACAAGGTTTGTTTTCCCACAAGGTTTGTTTTCCCACAAGGTTTGTTTTCCCATAAGGTTTGTTTTCCCACAAGGTTTGTTTTCCCATAAGGTTTGTTTTCCCACAAGGTTGGTTTTCCCGAAAGGTTTGTTTCCCCACAAGGTTTGTTTTCCCACAAGGATTGTTTTCTCACAACTTTTGTTTTCCCAATAGGTTTGTTTTCCCACTGTGTTGTTTTTCCCAAAAGGTTCGCTTTCCCAAAAGGTTGGTTTTCCCACAAGGTTGGTTTTCCCGCAGGGTTGCTTTCCCCATGAGGTTTGTTTTCCCACAAGGTTGGTTTTCCCACAAGGTTCGTTTTCCCACAAGGTTTGTTTTCCCACAAGGTTTGTTTTCTCACAAGGTTTGTTTTCCCACAAGGTTTGTTTTCCCACAAGGTTTGTTTTCCCATAAGGTTTGTTTTCCCACAAGGTTTGTTTTCCCATAAGGTTTGTTTTCCCACAAGGTTGGTTTTCCCGAAAGGTTTGTTTCCCCACAAGGTTTGTTTTCCCACAAGGATTGTTTTCTCACAACTTTTGTTTTCCCAATAGGTTTGTTTTCCCACTGTGTTGTTTTTCCCAAAAGGTTCGCTTTCCCAAAAGGTTGGTTTTCCCGCAAGGTTGGTTTTCCCACAAGGTTTGTTTTCCCACTGTGTTGGTTTTCCCAAAAGGTCCGCTTTCCCACAAGGTTGGTTTTCCCACAAGGTTGGTTTTCCCGCAGGGTTGCTTTCCCCATAAGGTTGGTTTTCCCACAAGGTTTGTTTTCTCACAAGGTTTGTTTTCCCACTAGGTTGTTTTTCCTACGAGGTTGGTTTTCCCACAAGGTTTGTTTTCCCACAAGCTTTGTTTTCCCCCAAGGTTGGTTTTCCCGCAAGGTTGGTTTTCCCACAAAGTTTTTCCCACTGTGTTGGTTTTCCCAAAAGGTTCGCTTTCCCGCAAGGTTGGTTTTCCCACAAGGTTTGTTTCCCAACAAGGTTTGTTTTCCCATAAGGTTTGTTTTCCCACAAGGTTCGTTTTCCCACAAGGTTTGTTTTCCCACAAGGTTTGTTTTCCCACAAGGTTTGTTTTCCCACAAGGTTGGTTTTCCCGAAAGGTTTGTTTCCCCACAAGGTTGGTTTTCCCACAAGGTTGGTTTTCCCGCAAGGTTTGTTTTCCCACAAGGTTAGTTTTTCCGCAAGGTTTGTTTCCCCACAAGTTTTGTTTTCCCACTAGGATTGTTTTCTCACTGTGTTAGTTTTTCCAAATGGGTCGCTTTCCCACAAGGTTTGTTTCCCCATAAGGTTGGTTTTCCCACAAGGTTTGTTTTCTCACAAGGTTTGTTTTCCCACTAGGTTGTTTTTCCCACGAGGTTGGTTTTCCCACAAGGTTTGTTTTCCCACAAGCTTTGTTTTCCCCCAAAGTTGGTTTTCCCGCAAGGTTGGTTTTCCCACAAGGTTTGTTTTCTCACAAGGTTTGTTTTCCCACTAGGTTGTTTTTCCCACGAGGTTGGTTTTCCCACAAGGTTTGTTTTCCCACAAGCTTTGTTTTCCCCCAAAGTTGGTTTTCCCGCAAGGTTGGTTTTCCCACAAGGTTTGTTTTCCCACTGTGTTGGTTTTCCCAAAAGGTTCGCTTTCCCGCAAGGTTGGTTTTCCCACAAGGTTTGTTTTCCCACAAGGTTTGTTTTCCCACAAGGTTGGTTTTCCCGAAAGGTTTGTTTCCCCACAAGGTTTGTTTTCCCACTAGGTTTGTTTTCCCATAAGGTTGGTTTTCCCACAAGGTTTGTTTTCTCACAAGGTTTGTTTTCCCACTAGGTTTGTTTCCCCACAAGGTTTGTTTTCTCACAAGGTTTGTTTTCCCACAAGGTTTGTTTGCCCACAAGGTTTGTTTTCCCACAAGGTTTGTTTTCCCACAAGGTTGGTTTTCCCGAAAGGTTTGTTTCCCCACAAGGTTGGTTTTCCCACAAGGTTGGTTTTCCCGCAAGGTTTGTTTTCCCACAAGGTTAGTTTTCCCGCAAGGTTTGTTTCCCCACAAGGTTGGTTTTCCCGAAAGGTTTGTTTCCCCACAATGTTTGTTTTCCCACAAGGATTGTTTTCTCACAACTTTTGTTTTCCCAATAGGTTTGTTTTCCCACTGTGTTGTTTTTCCCAAAAGGTTCGCTTTCCCAAAAGGTTGTTTTTCCCACAAGGTTGGTTTTCCCGCAGGGTTGCTTTCCCCATGAGGTTGGTTTTCCCACAAGGTTTGTTTTCCCACAAGTTTCGTTTTCCCACAAGGTTTGTTTTCCCACAAGGTTTGTTTTCCCACAAGGTTGGTTTTCCCGAAAGGTTTGTTTCCCCACAAGGTTTGTTTTCCCACTAGGTTTGTTTTCCCATAATGTTGGTTTTCCCACAAGGTTTGTTTTCTCACAAGGTTTGTTTTCCCACTAGGTTTGTTTCCCCACAAGGTTTGTTTTCTCACAAGGTTTGTTTTCCCACAAGGTTTGCTTTTCCCACAAGGTTTGTTTTCCCACAAGGTTTGTTTTCCCACAAGGTTGGTTTTCCCGAAAGGTTTGTTTCCCCACAAGGTTGGTTTTCCCACAAGGTTGGTTTTCCCGCAAGGTTTGTTTTCCCACAAGGTTAGTTTTCCCGCAAGGTTTGTTTCCCCACAAGGTTTGTTTTCTCACAAGGTTTGTTTTCCCACTAGGTTTGTTTCCCCACAAGGTTTGTTTTCTCACAAGGCTTGTTTTCCCACAAGGTTTGTTTTCCCACAAGGTTTGTTTTCCCATAAGGTTTGTTTTCCCACAAGGTTTGTTTTCCCATAAGGTTTGTTTTCCCACAAGGTTGGTTTTCCCGAAAGGTTTGTTTCCCCACAAGGTTTGTTTTCCCACAAGGATTGTTTTCTTACAACTTTTGTTTTCCAACTAGGTTTGTTTTCCCACTGTGTTGTTTTTCCCAAAAAGCTCGCTTTCCCAAAAGGTTGGTTTTCCCACAAGGTTGGTTTTCCCGCAGGGTTGCTTTCCCCATAAGGTTGGTTTTCCCACAAGGTTTGTTTTCTCACAAGGTTGGTTTTCCCAAAAGGTTTGTTTCCCAACAAGGTTGGTTTTCCCACAAGGTTGGTTTTCCCGCAAGGTTTGTTTTCCCACAAGGTTAGTTTTCCCGCAAGGTTTGTTTCCCCACAAGGTTTGTTTTCTCACAAGGTTTGTTTTCCGACTAGGTTTGTTTCCCCACAAGGTTTGTTTTCTCACAAGGTTTGTTTTCCCACAAGGTTTGTTTTCCCACAAGGTTTGTTTTCCCATAAGGTTTGTTTTCCCACAAGGTTTGTTTTCCCATAAGGTTTGTTTTCCCACAAGGTTGGTTTTCCCACAAGGTTCGTTTTCCCACAAGGTTTGTTTTCCCACAAGGTTGGTTTTCCCGAAAGGTTTGTTTCCCCACAAGGTTTGTTTTCCCACTAGGTTTGTTTTCCCATAAGGTTGGTTTTCCCACAAGGTTTGTTTTCTCACAAGGTTTGTTTTCCCACTAGGTTTGTTTCCCCACAAGGTTTGTTTTCTCACAAGGTTTGTTTTCCCACAAGGTTTGTTTTCCCACAAGGTTTGTTTTCCCACAAGGTTTGTTTTCCCACAAGGTTGGTTTTCCCGAAAGGTTTGTTTCCCCACAAGGTTGGTTTTCCCACAAGGTTGGTTTTCCCGCAAGGTTTGTTTTCCCACAAGGTTAGTTTTCCCGCAAGGTTTGTTTCCCCACAAGGTTTGTTTTCTCACAAGGTTTGTTTTCCCACTAGGTTTGTTTCCCCACAAGGTTTGTTTTCTCACAAGGTTTGTTTTCCCACAAGGTTTGTTTTCCCACAAGGTTTGTTTTCCCATAAGGTTTGTTTTCCCACAAGGTTTGTTTTCCCATAAGGTTTGTTTTCCCACAAGGTTGGTTTTCCCGAAAGGTTTGTTTCCCCACAAGGTTTGTTTTCCCACAAGGATTGTTTTCTCACAACTTTTGTTTTCCCAATAGGTTTGTTTTCCCACTGTGTTGTTTTTCCCAAAAGGTTGGTTTTCCCACAAGGTTGGTTTTCCCGCAGGGTTGCTTTCCCCATGAGGTTCGTTTTCCCACAAGGTTTGTTTTCCCACAAGGTTCGTTTTCCCACAAGGTTTGTTTTCCCATAAGGTTTGTTTTCCCACAAGGTTGGTTTTCCCGAAAGGTTTGTTTCCCCACAAGGTTTGTTTTCCCACTAGGTTTGTTTTCCCATAACGTTGGTTTTCCCACAAGGTTTGTTTTCTCACAAGGTTTCTTTTCCCACTAGGTTTGTTTCCCCACAAGGTTTGTTTTCTCACAAGGTTTGTTTTCCCACAAGGTTTGCTTTTCCCACAAGGTTTGTTTTCCCACAAGGTTTGTTTTCCCACAAGGTGTGTTTTCCCACAAGATTGGTTTTCCCGAAAGGTTTGTTTCCCCACAAGGTTGGTTTTCCCACAAGGTTGGTTTTCCCGCAAGGTTTGTTTTCCCACAAGGTTAGTTTTCCCGCAAGGTTTGTTTCCCCACAAGGTTTGTTTTCTCACAAGGTTTGTTTTCCCACTAGGTTTGTTTCCCCACAAGGTTTGTTTTCTCACAAGGTTTGTTTTCCCACAAGGTTTGTTTTCCCACAAGGTTTGTATTCCCATAAGGTTTGTTTTCCCACAAGGTTTGTTTTCCCATAAGGTTTGTTTTCCCACAAGGTTGGTTTTCCCGAAAGGTTTGTTTCCCCACAAGGTTTGTTTTCCCACAAGGATTGTTTTCTCACAACTTTTGTTTTCCCACTAGGTTTGTTTTCCCACTGTGTTGTTTTTCCCAAAAGGTTCGTTTTCCCAAAAGGTTGGTTTTCCCACAAGGTTTTTTTTCCCGCAGGGTTGCTTTCCCCATAAGGTTGGTTTTCCCACAAGGTTTGTTTTCTCACAAGGTTGGTTTTCCCGAAAGGTTTGTTTCCCCACAAGGTTGGTTTTCCCACAAGGTTGGTTTTCCCGCAAGGTTTGTTTTCCCACAAGGTTAGTTTTCCCGCAAGGTTTGTTTCCCCACAAGGTTTGTTTTCTCACAAGGTTTGTTTTCCCACTAGGTTTGTTTCCCCACAAGGTTTGTTTTCTCACAAGGTTTGTTTTCCCACAAGGTTTGTTTTCCCACAAGGTTTGTTTTCCCATAAGGTTTGTTTTCCCACAAGGTTTGTTTTCCCATAAGGTTTGTTTCCCCACAAGGTTTGTTTTCTCACAAGGTTTGTTTCCCACAAGGTTTGTTTTCCCACAAGGTTTGTATTCCCAAAAGGTTTGTTTTCCCACAAGGATTGTTTTCTCACAACTTTTGTTTTCCCACTAGGTTTGTTTTCCCACTGTGTTGTTTTTCCCAAAAGGTTCGTTTTCCCAAAAGGTTGGTTTTCCCACAAGGTTTTTTTTCCCGCAGGGTTGCTTTCCCCATAAGGTTGGTTTTCCCACAAGGTTTGTTTTCTCACAAGGTTGGTTTTCCCGAAAGGTTTGTTTCCCCACAAGGTTGGTTTTCCCACAAGGTTGGTTTTCCCGCAAGGTTTGTTTTCCCACAAGGTTAGTTTTCCCGCAAGGTTTGTTTCCCCACAAGGTTTGTTTTCTCACAAGGTTTGTTTTCCCACTAGGTTTGTTTCCCCACAAGGTTTGTTTTCTCACAAGGTTTGTTTTCCCACAAGGTTTGTTTTCCCACAAGGTTTGTTTTCCCATAAGGTTTGTTTTCCCACAAGGTTTGTTTTCCCATAAGGTTTGTTTTCCCACAAGGTTGGTTTTCCCACAAGGTTCGTTTTCCCACAAGGTTTGTTTTCCCACAAGGTTTGTTTTCCCACAAGGTTGGTTTTCCCGAAAGGTTTGTTTCCCCACAAGGTTTGTTTTCCCACTAGGTTTGTTTTCCCACTAGGTTTGTTTTCCCATAAGGTTGGTTTTCCCACAATGTTGGTTTTCCCACAAGGTTGGTTTTCCCGCAGGGTTGCTTTCCCCATGAGGTTTGTTTTCCCACAAGGTTGGTTTTCCCACAAGGTTCGTTTTCCCACAAGGTTTGTTTTCCCACAAGGTGTGTTTTCCCACAAGGTTGGTTTTCCCGAAAGGTTTGTTTCCCCACAAGGTTGGTTTTCCCACAAGGTTGGTTTTCCCGCATGTTTTGTTTTCCCACAAGGTTAGTTTTCCCGCAAGGTTTGTTTCCCCACAAGGTTTGTTTTCTCACAAGGTTTGTTTTCCCACTAGGTTTGTTTCCCCACAAGGTTTGTTTTCTCACAAGGTTTGTTTCCCACAAGGTTTGTTTTCCCACAAGGTTTGTATTCCCAAAAGGTTCGTTTTCCCAAAAGGTTGGTTTTCCCACAAGGTTGGTTTTCCCGCAGGGTTGCTTTCCCCATAAGGTTGGTTTTCCCACAAGGTTTGTTTTCTCACAAGGTTGGTTTTCCCGAAAGGTTTGTTTCCCCACAAGGTTGGTTTTCCCACAAGGTTGGTTTTCCCGCAAGGTTTGTTTTCCCACAAGGTTAGTTTTCCCGCAAGGTTTGTTTCCCCACAAGGTTTGTTTTCTCACAAGGTTTGTTTTCCCACTAGGTTTGTTTCCCCACAAGGTTTGTTTTCTCACAAGGTTTGTTTTCCCACAAGGTTTGTTTTCCCACAAGGTTTGTTTTCCCATAAGGTTTGTTTTCCCACAAGGTTTGTTTTCCCATAAGGTTTGTTTTCCCACAAGGTTGGTTTTCCCACAAGGTTCGTTTTCCCACAAGGTTTGTTTTCCCACAAGGTTTGTTTTCCCACAAGGTTGGTTTTCCCGAAAGGTTTGTTTCCCCACAAGGTTTGTTTTCCCACTAGGTTTGTTTTCCCATAAGGTTGGTTTTCCCACAAGGTTTGTTTTCTCACAAGGTTTGTTTTCCCACTAGGTTTGTTTCCCCACAAGGTTTGTTTTCTCACAAGGTTTGTTTTCCCACAAGGTTTGTTTTCACACAAGGTTTGTTTTCCCACAAGGTTTGTTTTCCCACAAGGTTGGTTTTCCCGAAAGGTTTGTTTCCCCACAAGGTTGGTTTTCCCACAAGGTTGGTTTTCCCGCAAGGTTTGTTTTTCCACAAGGTTAGTTTTCCCGCAAGGTTTGTTTCCCCACAAGGTTTGTTTTCTCACAAGGTTTGTTTTCCCACTAGGTTTGTTTCCCCACAAGGTTTGTTTTCTCACAAGGTTTGTTTTCCCACAAGGTTTGTTTTCCCACAAGGTTTGTTTTCCCATCAGGTTTGTTTTCCCACAAGGTTTGTTTTCCCATAAGGTTTGTTTTCCCACAAGGTTGGTTTTCCCGAAAGGTTTGTTTCCCCACAAGGTTTGTTTTGCCACAAGGATTGTTTTCTCACAACTTTTGTTTTCCCAATAGGTTTGTTTTCCCACTGTGTTGTTTTTCCCAAAAGGTTCGCTTTCCCAAAAGGTTGGTTTTCCCACAAGATTGGTTTTCCCGCAGGGTTGCTTTCCCCATGAGGTTGGTTTTCCCACAAGGTTTGTTTTCCCACAAGGTTCGTTTTCCCACAAGGTTTGTTTTCCCACAAGGTTTGTTTTCTCACAAGGTTTGTTTTCCCACAAGGTTTGTTTCCCCACAAGGTTTGTTTTCCCACTAGGTTTGTTTTCCCATGAGGTTTGTTTTCCCACAAGGTTTGTTTTCTCACAAGGTTTGTTTTCCCACTAGGTTTGTTTCCCCACAAGGTTTGTTTTCCCACAAGGTTCGTTTTCCCACAAGGTTTGTTTTCCCATAAGGTTTGTTTTCCCACAAGGTTGGTTTTCCCGAAAGGTTTGTTTCCCCACAAGGTTGGTTTTCCCACAAGGTTGGTTTTCCCGCAAGGTTTGTTTTCCCACAAGGTTAGTTTTCTCACAAGGTTTGTTTTCCCACAAGCTTTGTTTTCCCCCAAGGTTGGTTTTCCCGCAAGGTTGGTTTTCCCACAAGGTTTGTTTCCCCACAAGGTTTGTTTTCTCACAAGGTTTGTTTCCCCACAAGGTTGGTTTTCCCACAAGGTTGGTTTTCCCGTAAGGTTTGTTTCCCCACAAGGTTTGTTTTCTCACAAGGTTTGTTTTCCCACAAGCTTTGTTTTCCCACAAGGTTTGTTTCCCCACAAGGTTTGTTTTCCCGCAAGGATTGTTTTCTCACAAGGTTGGTTTTCCCATAAGGTCTGTTTTCCCACAAGGTTGGTTTTCCCGAAAGGTTTGTTTCCCCACAAGGTTTGTTTTCCCACAAGGATTGTTTTCTCACAACTTTTGTTTTCCCAATAGGTTTGTTTTCCCACTGTGTTGTTTTTCCCAAAAGGTTCGCTTTCCCAAAAGGTTGGTTTTCCCACAAGATTGGTTTTCCCGCAGGGTTGCTTTCCCCATGAGGTTGGTTTTCCCACAAGGTTTGTTTTCCCACAAGGTTCGTTTTCCCACAAGGTTTGTTTTCCCACAAGGTTTGTTTTCTCACAAGGTTTGTTTTCCCACAAGGTTTGTTTCCCCACAAGGTTTGTTTTCCCACTAGGTTTGTTTTCCCATAAGGTTTGTTTTCCCACAAGGTTTGTTTTCTCACAAGGTTTGTTTTCCCACTAGGTTTGTTTCCCCACAAGGTTTGTTTTCCCACAAGGTTCGTTTTCCCACAAGGCTTGTTTTCCCATAAGGTTTGTTTTCCCACAAGGTTGGTTTTCCCGAAAGGTTTGTTTCCCCACAAGGTTTGTTTTCCCACAAGGATTGTTTTCTCACAACTTTTGTTTTCCCACTAGGTTTGTTTTCCCACTGTGTTGTTTTTCCCAAAAGGTTCGCTTTCCCACTAGGTTGTTTTTCCCACGAGGTTGGTTTTCCCACAAGGTTTGTTTTCCCACAAGCTTTGTTTTCCCCCAAGGTTGGTTTTCCCGCAAGGTTGGTTTTCCCACAAGGTTTATATTCCCACAAGGTTGGTTTTCCCAAAAGGTTTGTTTCCCCACAAGGTTTGTTTTCTCACAAGGTTTGTTTTCCCACTAGGTTTGTTTTCCCACAAGGTTTGTTTTCCCACAAGGTTTGTTTTCCCACAAGGTTTGTTTTCCAACAAGGTTTGTTTCCCCACAAGGTTGGTTTTCCCACAAGGTTGGTTTTCCCGCAAGGTTTGTTTTCCCACAAGGTTAGTTTTCTCACAAGGTTTGTTTTCCCACAAGCTTTGTTTTCCCCCAAGGTTGGTTTTCCCGCAAGGTTGGTTTTCCCACAAGGTTTGTTTCCCCACAAGGTTTGTTTTCTCACAAGGTTTGTTTCCCCACAAGGTTGGTTTTCCCACAAGGTTGGTTTTCCCGTAAGGTTTGTTTCCCCACAAGGTTTGTTTTCTCAAAAGGTTTGTTTTCCCACAAGCTTTGTTTTCCCACAAGGTTTGTTTCCCCACAAGGTTTGTTTTCCCGCAAGGATTGTTTTCTCACAAGGTTGGTTTTCCCACTAGGTTTGTTTTCCCACTGTGTTGGTTTTCCCGAAAGGTTCGCTTTCCCACAAGGTTGGTTTTCCCACAAGGTTGGTTTTCCCGCAGGGTTGCTTTCCCCATAAGGTTGGTTTTCCCACAAGGTTTGTTTTCTCACAAGGTTTGATTTCCAACTAGGTTGCTTTTCCCACGAGGTTGGTTTTCCCACAAGGTTTGTTTTCCCACAAGCTTTGTTTTCCCCCAAGGTTGGTTTTCCCGCAAGGTTGGTTTTCCCAAAAGGTTTGTTTTCCCACTGTGTTGGTTTTAAAAAAAGGTTCGCTTTCCCGCAAGGTTGGCTTTCCCACAAGGTTTGTTTTCCCACAAGGTTTGTTTTCCCATAAGGTTTGTTTTCCCAGAAGGTTCGTTTTCCCACAAGGTTTGTTTTCCCACAAGGTTTGTTTTCCCGAAAGGTTTGTTTCCCCTCAAGGTTTGTTTTCCCACTAGGTTTGTTTTCCCATAAGGTTGGTTTTCCCACAAGGTTTGTTTTCTCACAAGGTTTGTTTTCCCACTAGGTTTGTTTTCCCACAAGGTTTGTTTTCCCACAAGGTTGGTTTTCCCGAAAGGTTTGTTTCCCCTCAAGGTTTGTTTTCCCACTAGGTTTGTTTTCCCATAAGGTTGGTTTTCCCACAAGGTTTGTTTTCTCACAAGGTTTGTTTTCCCACTAGGTTTGTTTCCCCACAAGGTTTGTTTTCCCACAAGGTTTGTTTTCCCACAAGGTTTGTTTTCACACAAGGTTTGTTTTCCCAGAAGGTTCGTTTTCCCACAAGGTTTGTTTTCCCACAAGGTTTGTTTTCCCACAAGGTTTGTTTTCCCACAAGGTTTGTTTTCCCACAAGGTTTGTTTTCCCATAAGGTTTGTTTTCCGACAAGGTTGGTTTTCCCGAAAGGTTTGTTTCCCCACAAGGTTTGTTTTCCCACAAGGATTGTTTTCTCACAACTTTTGTTTTCCCACTAGGTTTGTTTTCCCACTGTGTTGTTTTTCCCAAAAGGTTCGCTTTCCCAAAAGGTTGGTTTTCCCACAAGGTTGGTTTTCCCGCAGGGTTGCTTTCCCCATAAGGTTGGTTTTCCCACAAGGTTTGTATTCCCACAAGGTTGGTTTTCCCGAAAGGTTTGTTTCCCCGCAAGGTTTGTTTTCTCACAAGGTTAGTTTTCCCACTAGGTTTGTTTTCCCACAAGGTTTGTTTTCCCACAAGGTTTGTTTTCCCACAAGGTTTGTTTTCCCACAAGGTTTGTTTCCCCACAAGGTTGGTTTTTCCACAAGGTTGGTTTTCCCGCAAGGTTTGTTTTCCCACAAGGTTAGTTTTCTCACAAGGTTTGTTTTCCCACAAGCTTTGTTTTCCCCCAAGGTTGGTTTTCCCGCAAGGTTGGTTTTCCCACAAGGTTTGTTTCCCCACAAGGTTTGTTTTCTCACAAGGTTTGTTTCCCCACAAGGTTGGTTTTCCCACAAGGTTGGTTTTCCCGTAAGGTTTGTTTCCCCACAAGGTTTGTTTTCTCACAAGGTTTGTTTTCCCACAAGCTTTGTTTTCCCCCAAGGTTGGTTTTCCCGCAAGGTTGGTTTTCCCACAAGGTTGGCTTTCCCACAAGGTTTGTTTCCCCACAAGGTTTGTTTTCCCATAAGGTTTGTTTTCCCACAAGGTTTGTTTTCCCATAAGGTTTGTTTTCCCACAAGGTTCGTTTTCCCACAAGGTTTGTTTTCCCACAAGGTTTGTTTTCCCACAAGGTTGGTTTTCCCGAAAGGTTTGTTTCCCCTCAAGGTTTGTTTTCCCACTAGGTTTGTTTTCCCATAAGGTTGGTTTTCCCACAAGGTTTGTTTTCTCACAAGGTTTGTTTTCCCACTAGGTTTGTTTCCCCACAAGGTTTGTTTTCCCACAAGGTTTGTTTTCCCACAAGGTTTGTTTTCACACAAGGTTTGTTTTCCCATAAGGTTTGTTTTCCCACAAGGTTGGTTTTCCCACAAGGTTGGTTTTCCCGCAGGGTTGCTTTCCCCATAAGGTTGGTTTTCCCACAAGGTTGGTTTTCTCACAAGGTTTGTTTTCCCACTAGGTTGTTTTTCCTACGAGGTTGGTTTTCCCACAAGGTTTGTTTTCCCACAAGCTTTGTTTTCCCCCAAGGTTGGTTTTCCCGCAAGGTTGGTTTTCCCACAAGGTTTGTTTTCCCACAAGCTTTGTTTTCCCCCAAGGTTGGTTTTCCCGCAAGGTTGGTTTTCCCACAAGGTTTGTATTCCCACAAGGTTGGTTTTCCCGAAAGGTTTGTTTCCCCGCAAGGTTTGTTTTCTCACAAGGTTAGTTTTCCCACTAGGTTTGTTTTCCCACAAGGTTTGTTTTCCCACAAGGTTTGTTTTCCCACAAGGTTTGTTTTCCCACAAGGTTTGTTTCCCCACAAGGTTGGTTTTCCCACAAGGTTGGTTTTCCCGCAAGGTTTGTTTTCCCACAAGGTTAGTTTTCTCACAAGGTTTGTTTTCCCACAAGCTTTGTTTTCCCCCAAGGTTGGTTTTCCCGCAAGGTTGGTTTTCCCACTAGGTTTGTTTCCCCACAAGGTTTGTTTTCTCACAAGGTTTGTTTCCCCACAAGGTTGGTTTTCCCACAAGGTTGGTTTTCCCGTAAGGTTTGTTTCCCCACAAGGTTTGTTTTCTCACAAGGTTTGTTTTCCCACAAGCTTTGTTTTCCCCCAAGGTTGGTTTTCCCGCAAGGTTGGTTTTCCCACAAGGTCGGCTTTCCCACAAGGTTTGTTTCCCCACAAGGTTTGTTTTCCCATAAGGTTTGTTTTCCCACAAGGTTTGTTTTCCCATAAGGTTTGTTTTCCCACAAGGTTCGTTTTCCCACAAGGTTTGTTTTCCCACAAGGTTTGTTTTCCCACAAGGTTGGTTTTCCCGAAAGGTTTGTTTCCCCTCAAGGTTTGTTTTCCCACTAGGTTTGTTTTCCCATAAGGTTGGTTTTCCCACAAGGTTTGTTTTCTCACAAGGTTTGTTTTCCCACTAGGTTTGTTTCCCCACAAGGTTTGTTTTCTCACAAGGTTTGTTTTCCCACAAGGTTTGTTTTCACACAAGGTTTGTTTTCCCATAAGGTTTGTTTTCCCACAAGGTTGGTTTTCCCACAAGGTTGGTTTTCCCGCAGGGTTGCTTTCCCCATAAGGTTGGTTTTCCCACAAGGTTGGTTTTCTCACAAGGTTTGTTTTCCCACTAGGTTGTTTTTCCTACGAGGTTGGTTTTCCCACAAGGTTTGTTTTCCCACAAGCTTTGTTTTCCCCCAAGGTTGGTTTTCCCGCAAGGTTGGTTTTCCCACAAGGTTTGTTTTCCCACTGTGTTGGTTTTCCCAAAAGGTTCGCTTTCCCGCAAGGTTGGTTTTCCCACAAGGTTTGTTTCCCCACAAGGTTAGTTTTCCCATAAGGTTTGTTTTCCCACAAGGTTCGTTTTCCCACAAGGTTTGTTTTCCCACAAGGTTTGTTTTCCCATAAGGTTTGTGTTTCCCACAAGGTTGGTTTTCCCGAAAGGTTTGTTTCCCCACAAGGTTGGTTTTCCCACAAGGTTGGTTTTCCCGCAAGGTTTGTTTTCCCACAAGGTTAGTTTTCCCGCAAGGTTTGTTTCCCCACAAGGTTTGTTTTCCCATAAGGATTGTTTTCTCACAAAGTTTGTTTTCCCACAAGGTTTGTTTTCCCACTGTGTTGGTTTTCCCAAAAGGGTCGCTTTCCCACAAGGTTGGTTTTCCCACAAGGTTGGTTTTCCCGCAGGGTTGCTTTCCCCATAAGGTTGGTTTTCCCACAAGGTTTGTTTTCTCACAAGGTTTGTTTTCCCACTAGGTTGTTTTTCCCACGAGGTTGTTTTTCCCACAAGGTTTGTTTTCCCACAAGGTTTGTTTTCCCCCAAAGTTGGTTTTCCCGCAAGGTTGGTTTTCCCACAAGGTTTGTTTTCCCACTGTGTTGGTTTTTCCAAAAGGTTCGCTTTCCCGCAAGCTTGGTTTTCCCACAAGGTTTGTTTCCCCACAAGGTTTGTTTTCCCATAAGGTTTGTTTTCCCACAAGGTTCGTTTTCCCACAAGGTTTGTTTTCCCACAAGGTTTGTTTTCCCACAAGGTTGGTTTTCCCGAAAGGTTTTTTTCCCCACAAGGTTTGTTTTCCCACTAGGTTTGTTTTCCCATAAGGTTGGTTTTCCCACAAGGTTTGTTTTCTCACAAGGTTTGTTTTCCCACTAGGTTTGTTTCCCCACAAGGTTTGTTTTCTCACAAGGTTTGTTTTCCTACAAGGTTTGTTTTCCCACAAGGTTTGTTTTCCCAC
This sequence comes from Branchinecta lynchi, assembly GCA_023053575.1. Classification (NCBI taxonomy): domain Eukaryota; kingdom Metazoa; phylum Arthropoda; class Branchiopoda; order Anostraca; family Branchinectidae; genus Branchinecta; species Branchinecta lynchi. The sequence goes on along the minus strand of JAKZAP010000207.1, from coordinate 33,310 downwards.
AAGGTTGGTTTTCCCGAAAGGTTTGTTTCCCCACAAGGTTGGTTTTCCCACAAGGTTGATTTTCCCGCAAGGTTTGTTTTCCCACAAGGTTGGTTTTCCCGAAAGGTTTGTTTCCCCACAAGGTTTGTTTTCCCACTAGGTTTGTTTTCCCATAAGGTTGGTTTTCCCACAAGGTTTGTTTTCTCACAAGGTTTGTTTCCCACTAGGTTTGTTTCCCCACAAGGTTTGTTTTCTCACAAGGTTTGTTTTCCCACAAGGTTTGTTTTCCCACAAGGTTTGTTTTCCCACAAGGTTGGTTTTCCCGAAAGGTTTGTTTCCCCACAAGGTTGGTTTTCCCACAAGGTTGATTTTCCCGCAAGGTTTGTTTTCCCACAAGGTTAGTTTTCCCGCAAGGTTTGTTTCCCCACAAGGTTTGTTTTCTCACAAGGTTTGTTTTCCCATTAAGTTTGTTTCCCCACAAGGTTTGTTTTCTCACAAGGTTTGTTTTCCCACAAGGTTTGTTTTCCCAATGTGTTGGTTTTCCCACAAGGTTGGTTTTCCCGAAAGGTTTGTTTCCCCACAAGATTTGTTTTCCCACAAGGATTGTTTTCTCGCATCTTTTGTTTTCCCACTAGGTTTGTTTTCCCACTGTGTTGTTTTTCCCAAAAGGTTCGCTTTCCCAAAAGGTTGGCTTTCCCACAAGGTTGTTTTTTCCCGCAGGGTTGCTTTCCCCATAAGGTTGGTTTTCCCACAAGGTTTGTTTTCTCACAAGGTTGGTTTTCCCGAAAGGTTTGTTTCCCCACAAGGTTGGTTTTCCCACAAGGTTGGTTTTCCCGCAAGGTTTGTTTTCCCACAAGATTAGTTTTCCCGCAAGGTTTGTTTCCCCACAAGGTTTGTTTTCTCACAAGGTTTGTTTTCCCACTAGGTTGTTTTTTCCCACGAGGTTGGTTTTCCCACAAGGTTTGTTTTCCCACAAGCTTTGTTTTCCCCCAAAGTTGGTTTTCGCGCAAGGTTGGTTTTCCCACAAGGTTTGTTTTCCCACTGTGTTGGTTTTCCCAAAAGGTTCGCTTTCCCGCAAGGTTGGTTTTCCCACAAGGTTTGTTTCCCCACAAGGTTTGTTTTCCCATAAGGTTTGTTTTCCCACAAGGTTCGTTTTCCCACAAGGTTTGTTTTCCCACAAGGTTTGTTTTCCCACAAGGTTGGTTTTCCCGAAAGGTTTGTTTCCCCACAAGGTTTGTTTTCCCACTAGGTTTGTTTTCCCATAAGGTTGGTTTTCCCACAAGGTTTGTTTTCTCACAAGGTTTGTTTCCCACTAGGTTTGTTTCCCCACAAGGTTTGTTTTCTCACAAGGTTTGTTTTCCCACAAGGTTTGTTTTCCCACAAGGTTTGTTTTCCCACAAGGTTGGTTTTCCCGAAAGGTTTGTTTCCCCACAAGGTTGGTTTTCCCACAAGGTTGGTTTTCCCGCAAGGTTTGTTTTCCCACAAGGTTAGTTTTCCCGCAAGGTTTGTTTCCCCACAAGGTTTGTTTTCCCACAAGGTTTGTTTTATCACAAGGTTTGTTTTCCCACTGTGTTGGTTTTCCCAAATGGTTCGCTTTCCCGCAAGGTTGGTTTTCCCACAAGGTTTGTTTTCGTTTTCCCTCAAGGTTTGTTTTCCCACAAGGTTTGTTTTCCCACAAGGTTGGTTTTCCCGCTAGGTTTGTTTTCCCACAAGGTTGGTTTTCCCGCAGGGTTGCTTTCCCCATAAGGTTGGTTTTCCCACAAGGTTTGTTTTCTCACAAGGTTTGTTTTCCCACTAGGTTGTTTTTCCCGCAAGGTTGGTTTTCCCGAAAGGTTTGTTTTCCCACAAGGTTAGTTTTCCCGCAAGGTTGGTTTTCCCACAAGGTTGGTTTTCCCGCAAGGTTTGTTTTCCCACAAGGTTAGTTTTCCCACAAGGTTAGTTTTCCCCCAAAGTTGGTTTTCCCGCAAGGTTGGTTTTTCCCGCAAGGTTGGATTTCCCGAAAGGTTTGTTTTCCCACAAGGTTAGTTTTCCCCCAAAGTTGGTTTTCCCGCAAGGTTAGTTTTCCCACAAGGTTAGTTTTCCCCCAAAGTTGGTTTTCCCGCAAGGTTGGTTTTTCCCGCAAGGTTGGTTTTCCCGAAACGTTGGTTTTCCCACAAGGTTCGTTTTCCCACAAGGTTTGTTTCCCCCAAGGTTTGTTTTCCCACAACGTTGGTTTTCCCGAAAGGTTTGTTTCCCCACAAGGTTTGTTTTCCCACTAGGTTTGTTTTCCCATAAGGTTGGTTTTCCCACAAGGTTTGTTTTCTCACAAGGTTTGTTTTCCCACTAGGTTTGTTTCCCCACAAGGTTTGTTTTCTCACAAGGTTTGTTTTCCCACAAGGTTTGTTTTCACACAAGGTTTGTTTTCCCACAAGGTTTGTTTTCCCACAAGGTTGGTTTTCCCGAAAGGTTTGTTTCCCCACAAGGTTGGTTTTCCCACAAGGTTGGCTTTCCCACAAGGTTTGTTTTCCCACAAGGTTAGTTTTCCCACAAGGTTCGTTTTCCCACAAGGTTTGTTTCCCCCAAGGTTTGTTTTCCCACAAGGTTGGTTTTCCCGAAAGGTTTGTTTCCCCACAAGGTTGGTTTTCCCACAAGGTTGATTATCCCGCAAGGTTTGTTTTCCCACAAGGTTAGTTTTCCCGCAAGGTTTGTTTCCCCACAAGGTTTGTTTTCTCACAAGGTTTGTTTTCCCATTAGGTTTGTTTCCCCACAAGGTTTGTTTTCTCACAAGGTTTGTTTTCCCACAAGGTTTGTTTTCCCACTGTGTTGGTTTTCCCACAAGGTTGGTTTTCCCGAAAGGTTTGTTTCCCCACAAGATTTGTTTTCCCACAAGGATTGTTTTCTCACATCTTTTGTTTTCCCACTAGGTTTGTTTTCCCACTGTGTTGTTTTTCCCAAAAGGTTCGCTTTCCCAAAAGGTTGGTTTTCCCACAAGGTTGTTTTTTCCCGCAGGGTTGCTTTCCCCATAAGGTTGGTTTTCCCACAAGGTTTGTTTTCTCACAAGGTTGGTTTTCCCGAAAGGTTTGTTTCCCCACAAGGTTGGTTTTCCCACAAGGTTGGTTTTCCCGCAAGGTTTGTTTTCCCACAAGATTAGTTTTCCCGCAAGGTTTGTTTCCCCACAAGTTTTGTTTTCTCACAAGGTTTGTTTTCCCACTAGGTTGTTTTTCCCACGAGGTTGGTTTTCCCACAAGGTTTGTTTTCCCACAAGCTTTGTTTTCCCCCAAAGTTGGTTTTCGCGCAAGGTTGGTTTTCCCACAAGGTTTGTTTTCCCACTGTGTTGGTTTTCCCAAAAGGTTCGCTTTCCCACAAGGTTGGTTTTCCCACAAGGTTTGTTTCCCCACAAGGTTTGTTTTCCCATAAGGTTTGTTTTCCCACAAGGTTCGTTTTCCCACAAGGTTTGTTTTCCCACAAGGTTTGTTTTCCCACACGGTTGGTTTTCCCGAAAGGTTTGTTTCCCCACAAGGTTTGTTTTCCCACTAGGTTTGTTTTCCCATAAGGTTGGTTTTCCCACAAGGTTTGTTTTCTCACAAGGTTTGTTTCCCACTAGGTTTGTTTCCCCACAAGGTTTGTTTTCTCACAAGGTTTGTTTTCCCACAAGGTTTGTTTTCCCACAAGGTTTGTTTTCCCACAAGGTTGGTTTTCCCGAAAGGTTTGTTTCCCCACAAGGTTGGTTTTCCCACAAGGTTGGTTTTCCCGCAAGGTTTGTTTTCCCACAAGGTTAGTTTTCCCGCAAGGTTTGTTTCCCCACAAGGTTTGTTTTCCCACAAGGTTTGTTTTCTCACAAGGTTTGTTTTCCCACTGTGTTGGTTTTCCCAAATGGTTCGCTTTCCCGCAAGGTTGGTTTTCCCACAAGGTTTGTTTCCCCACAAGATTTGTTTTCCCACAAGGATTGTTTTCTCGCATCTTTTGTTTTCCCACTAGGTTTGTTTTCCCACTGTGTTGTTTTTCCCAAAAGGTTCGCTTTCCCAAAAGGTTGGTTTTCCCACAAGGTTGTTTTTTCCCGCAGGGTTGCTTTCCCCATAAGGTTGGTTTTCCCACAAGGTTTGTTTTCTCACAAGGTTGGTTTTCCCGAAAGGTTTGTTTCCCCACAAGGTTGGTTTTCCCACAAGGTTGGTTTTCCCGCAAGGTTTGTTTTCCCACAAGATTAGTTTTCCCGCAAGGTTTGTTTCCCCACAAGGTTTGTTTTCTCACAAGGTTTGTTTTCCCACTAGGTTGTTTTTTCCCACGAGGTTGGTTTTCCCACAAGGTTTGTTTTCCCACAAGCTTTATTTTCCCCCAAAGTTGGTTTTCGCGCAAGGTTGGTTTTCCCACAAGGTTTGTTTTCCCACTGTGTTGGTTTTCCCAAAAGGTTCGCTTTCCCGCAAGGTTGGTTTTCCCACAAGGTTTGTTTCCCCACAAGGTTTGTTTTCCCATAAGGTTTGTTTTCCCACAAGGTTCGTTTTCCCACAAGGTTTGTTTTCCCACAAGGTTTGTTTTCCCACAAGGTTGGTTTTCCCGAAAGGTTTGTTTCCCCACAAGGTTTGTTTTCCCACTAGGTTTGTTTTCCCATAAGGTTGGTTTTCCCACAAGGTTTGTTTTCTCACAAGGTTTGTTTCCCACTAGGTTTGTTTCCCCACAAGGTTTGTTTTCTCACAAGGTTTGTTTTCCCACAAGGTTTGTTTTCCCACAAGGTTTGTTTTCCCACAAGGTTGGTTTTCCCGAAAGGTTTGTTTCCCCACAAGGTTGGTTTTCCCACAAGGTTGGTTTTCCCGCAAGGTTTGTTTTCCCACAAGGTTAGTTTTCCCGCAAAGTTTGTTTCCCCACAAGGTTTGTTTTCCCACAAGGTTTGTTTTATCACAAGGTTTGTTTTCCCACTGTGTTGGTTTTCCCAAATGGTTCGCTTTCCCGCAAGGTTGGTTTTCCCACAAGGTTTGTTTTCGTTTTCCCTCAAGGTTTGTTTTCCCACAAGGTTTGTTTTCCCACAAGGTTGGTTTTCCCGCTAGGTTTGTTTTCCCACAAGGTTGGTTTTCCCGCAGGGTTGCTTTCCCCATAAGGTTGGTTTTCCCACAAGGTTTGTTTTCTCACAAGGTTTGTTTTCCCACTAGGTTGTTTTTCCCGCAAGGTTGGTTTTCCCGAAAGGTTTGTTTTCCCACAAGGTTAGTTTTCCCGCAAGGTTGGTTTTCCCACAAGGTTGGTTTTCCCGCAAGGTTTGTTTTCCCACAAGGTTAGTTTTCCCACAAGGTTAGTTTTCCCCCAAAGTTGGTTTTCCCGCAAGGTTGGTTTTTCCCGCAAGGTTGGTTTTCCCGAAAGGTTTGTTTTCCCACAAGGTTAGTTTTCCCCCAAAGTTGGTTTTCCCGCAAGGTTAGTTTTCCCACAAGGTTAGTTTTCCCCCAAAGTTGGTTTTCCCGCAAGGTTGGTTTTTCCCGCAAGGTTGGTTTTCCCGAAACGTTGGTTTTCCCACAAGGTTCGTTTTCCCACAAGGTTTGTTTCCCCCAAGGTTTGTTTTCCCACAACGTTGGTTTTCCCGAAAGGTTTGTTTCCCCACAAGGTTTGTTTTCCCACTAGGTTTGTTTTCCCATAAGGTTGGTTTTCCCACAAGGTTTGTTTTCTCACAAGGTTTGTTTTCCCACTAGGTTTGTTTCCCCACAAGGTTTGTTTTCTCACAAGGTTTGTTTTCCCACAAGGTTTGTTTTCACACAAGGTTTGTTTTCCCACAAGGTTTGTTTTCCCACAAGGTTGGTTTTCCCGAAAGGTTTGTTTCCCCACAAGGTTGGTTTTCCCACAAGGTTGGCTTTCCCACAAGGTTTGTTTTCCCACAAGGTTAGTTTTCCCACAAGGTTCGTTTTCCCACAAGGTTTGTTTCCCCCAAGGTTTGTTTTCCCACAAGGTTGGTTTTCCCGAAAGGTTTGTTTCCCCACAAGGTTGGTTTTCCCACAAGGTTGATTTTCCCGCAAGGTTTGTTTTCCCACAAGGTTAGTTTTCCCGCAAGGTTTGTTTCCCCACAAGGTTTGTTTTCTCACAAGGTTTGTTTTCCCATTAGGTTTGTTTCCCCACAAGGTTTGTTTTCTCACAAGGTTTGTTTTCCCACAAGGTTTGTTTTCCCACTGTGTTGGTTTTCCCACAAGGTTGGTTTTCCCGAAAGGTTTGTTTCCCCACAAGATTTGTTTTCCCACAAGGATTGTTTTCTCACATCTTTTGTTTTCCCACTAGGTTTGTTTTCCCACTGTGTTGTTTTTCCCAAAAGGTTCGCTTTCCCAAAAGGTTGGTTTTCCCACAAGGTTGTTTTTTCCCGCAGGGTTGCTTTCCCCATAAGGTTGGTTTTCCCACAAGGTTTGTTTTCTCACAAGGTTGGTTTTCCCGAAAGGTTTGTTTCCCCACAAGGTTGGTTTTCCCACAAGGTTGGTTTTCCCGCAAGGTTTGTTTTCCCACAAGATTAGTTTTCCCGCAAGGTTTGTTTCCCCACAAGTTTTGTTTTCTCACAAGGTTTGTTTTCCCACTAGGTTGTTTTTCCCACGAGGTTGGTTTTCCCACAAGGTTTGTTTTCCCACAAGCTTTGTTTTCCCCCAAAGTTGGTTTTCGCGCAAGGTTGGTTTTCCCACAAGGTTTGTTTTCCCACTGTGTTGGTTTTCCCAAAAGGTTCGCTTTCCCACAAGGTTGGTTTTCCCACAAGGTTTGTTTCCCCACAAGGTTTGTTTTCCCATAAGGTTTGTTTTCCCACAAGGTTCGTTTTCCCACAAGGTTTGTTTTCCCACAAGGTTTGTTTTCCCACACGGTTGGTTTTCCCGAAAGGTTTGTTTCCCCACAAGGTTTGTTTTCCCACTAGGTTTGTTTTCCCATAAGGTTGGTTTTCCCACAAGGTTTGTTTTCTCACAAGGTTTGTTTCCCACTAGGTTTGTTTCCCCACAAGGTTTGTTTTCTCACAAGGTTTGTTTTCCCACAAGGTTTGTTTTCCCACAAGGTTTGTTTTCCCACAAGGTTGGTTTTCCCGAAAGGTTTGTTTCCCCACAAGGTTGGTTTTCCCACAAGGTTGGTTTTCCCGCAAGGTTTGTTTTCCCACAAGGTTAGTTTTCCCGCAAGGTTTGTTTCCCCACAAGGTTTGTTTTCCCACAAGGTTTGTTTTCTCACAAGGTTTGTTTTCCCACTGTGTTGGTTTTCCCAAATGGTTCGCTTTCCCGCAAGGTTGGTTTTCCCACAAGGTTTGTTTCCCCACAAGGTTTGTTTTCCCATAAGGTTTGTTTTCCCACAAGGTTCGTTTTCCCACAAGGTTTGTTTTCCCACAAGGTTTGTTTTCCCACAAGGTTCGTTTTCCCGCTAGGTTTGTTTTCCCACAAGGTTGGTTTTCCCGCAGGGTTGCTTTCCCCATAAGGTTGGTTTTCCCACAAGGTTTGTTTTCTCACAAGGTTTGTTTTCCCACTAGGTTGTTTTTACCGCAAGGTTGGTTTTCCCGAAAGGTTTGTTTTCCCACAAGGTTAGTTTTCCCGCAAGGTTGGTTTTCCCACAAGGTTGGTTTTCCCGCAAGGTTTGTTTTCCCACAAGGTTAGTTTTCCCACAAGGTTAGTTTTCCCCCAAAGTTGGTTTTCCCGCAAGGTTGGTTTTTCCCGCAAGGTTGGTTTTCCCGAAAGGTTTGTTTTCCCACAAGGTTAGTTTTCCCCCAAAGTTGGTTTTCCCGCAAGGTTAGTTTTCCCACAAGGTTAGTTTTCCCCCAAAGTTGGTTTTCCCGCAAGGTTGGTTTTTCCCGCAAGGTTGGTTTTCCCGAAAGGTTGGTTTTCCCACAAGGTTCGTTTTCCCACAAGGTTTGTTTCCCCCAAGGTTTGTTTTCCCACAACGTTGGTTTTCCCGAAAGGTTTGTTTCCCCACAAGGTTTGTTTTCCCACTAGGTTTGTTTTCACACAAGGTTTGTTTTCCCACAAGGTTTGTTTTCCCACAAGTTTGGTTTTCCCACAAGGTTGGTTTTCCCGAAAGGTTTGTTTCCCCACAAGGTTGGTTTTCCCACAAGGTTGGCTTTCCCACAAGGTTTGTTTTCCCACAAGGTTAGTTTTCCCGCAAGGTTTGTTTCCCCACAAGGTTTGTTTTCTCACAAGGTTTGTTTTTCCACCAGGTTTGTTGTTTCCCCAAAAGGTTCGCTTTCCCAAAAGGTTGGTTTTCCCACAAGGTTGGTTTTCCCGCAGGGTTGCTTTCCCCATAAGGTTGGTTTCAACACAAGGTTTGTTTTCTCACAAGGTTGGTTTTCCCGAAAGGTTTGTTTCCCCACAAGGTTGGTTTTCCCACAAGGTTGGTTTTCCCGCAAGGTTTGTTTTCCCACAAGGTTAGTTTTCCCGCAAGGTTTGTTTTCTCACAAGGTTTGTTTTCCCACAAGGTTTGTTTTCACACAAGGTTTGTTTTCCCACAAGGTTTGTTTTCCCACAAGTTTGGTTTTCCCACAAGGTTGGTTTTCCCGAAAGGTTTGTTTCCCCACAAGGTTGGTTTTCCCACAAGGTTGGCTTTCCCACAAGGTTTGTTTTCCCACAAGGTTAGTTTTCCCGCAAGGTTTGTTTCCCCACAAGGTTTGTTTTCTCACAAGGTTTGTTTTTCCACCAGGTTTGTTGTTTCCCCAAAAGGTTCGCTTTCCCAAAAGGTTGGTTTTCCCACAAGGTTGGTTTTCCCGCAGGGTTGCTTTCCCCATAAGGTTGGTTTCAACACAAGGTTTGTTTTCTCACAAGGTTGGTTTTCCCGAAAGGTTTGTTTCCCCACAAGGTTGGTTTTCCCACAAGGTTGGTTTTCCCGCAAGGTTTGTTTTCCCACAAGGTTAGTTTTCCCGCAAGGTTTGTTTCCCCACAAGGTTTGTTTTCTCACAAGGTTTGTTTTCCCACTAGGTTTGTTTCCCCACAAGGTTTGTTTTCTCACAAGGTTTGTTTTCCCACAAGGTTTGTTTTCCCACAAGGTTTGTTTTCCCATAAGGTTTGTTTTCCCACAAGGTTTGTTTTCCCATAAGGTTTGTTTTCCCACAAGGTTGGTTTTCCCACAAGGTTCGTTTTCCCACAAGGTTTGTTTTCCCACAAGGTTTGTTTTCCCACAAGGTTGGTTTTCCCAAAAGGTTTGTTTCCCCACAAGGTTTGTTTTCCCACTAGGTTTTTTTTCCCATAAGGTTGGTTTTCCCACAAGGTTTGTTTTTTCACAAGGTTTGTTTTCCCACTAGGTTTGTTTCCCCACAAGGTTCGTTTTCTCACAAGGTTTGTTTTCCCACAAGGTTTGTTTTCCCACAAGGTTTGTTTTCCCACAAGGTTTGTTTTCCCACAAGGTTGGTTTTCCCGAAAGGTTTGTTTCCCGCAAGGTTGGTTTTCCCACAAGGTTGGTTTTCCAGCAAGGTTTGTTTTCCCACAAGGTTTGTTTTCCCATAAGGTTTGTTTTCCCACAAGGTTTGTTTTCCCATAAGGTTTGTTTTCCCACAAGGTTGGTTTTCCCGAAATGTTTGTTTCCCCACAAGGTTTGTTTTCCCACAAGGTTAGTTTTCCCGCAAGGTTTGTTTCCCCACAAGGTTTGTTTTCTCACAAGGTTTGTTTTCCCACTAGGTTTGTTTCCCCACAAGGTTTGTTTTCTCACAAGGTTTGTTTTCCCACAAGGTTTGTTTTCCCACAAGGTTTGTTTTCCCATAAGGTTTGTTTTCCCACAAGGTTTGTTTTCCCATAAGGTTTGTTTTCCCACAAGGTTGGTTTTCCCGAAAGGTTTGTTTCCCCACAAGGTTTGTTTTCCCACAAGGATTGTTTTCTCACAACTTTTGTTTTCCCAATAGGTTTGTTTTCCCACTGTGTTGTTTTTCCCAAAAGGTTCGCTTTCCCAAAAGGTTGGTTTTCCCACAAGGTTGGTTTTCCCGCAGGGTTGCTTTCCCCATGAGGTTGGTTTTCCCACAAGGTTTGTTTTCCCACAAGGTTCGTTTTCCCACAAGGTTTGTTTTCCCACAAGGTTTGTTTTCTCACAAGGTTTGTTTTCCCACAAGGTTTGTTTCCCCACAAGGTTTGTTTTCCCACTAGGTTTGTTTTCCCATAAGGTTGGTTTTCCCACAAGGTTTGTTTTCTCACAAGGTTTGTTTTCCCACTAGGTTTGTTTCCCCACAAGGTTTGTTTTCCCACAAGGTTTGTTTTCCCATAAGGTTTGTTTTCCCACAAGGTTGGTTTTCCCGAAAGGTTTGTTTCCCCACAAGGTTTGTTTTCCCCCAAGGTTGGTTTTCCCGCAAGGTTGGTTTTCCCACAAGGTTTGTATTCCCACAAGGTTGGTTTTCCCGAAAGGTTTGTTTCCCCACAAGGTTTGTTTTCTCACAAGGTTTGTTTTCCCACTAGGTTTGTTTTCCCATAAGGTTTGTTTTCCCACAAGGTTTGTTTTCCCACAAGGTTTGTTTTCCTACAAGGTTTGTTTCCCCACAAGGTTGGTTTTCCCACAAGGTTGGTTTTCCCGCAAGGTTTGTTTTCCCACAAGGTTAGTTTTCTCACAAGGTTTGTTTTCCCACAAGCTTTGTTTTCCCCCAAGGTTGGTTTTCCCGCAAGGTTGGTTTTCCCACAAGGTTTGTTTCCCCACAAGGTTTGTTTTCTCACAAGGTTTGTTTCCCCACAAGGTTGGTTTTCCAACAAGGTTGGTTTTCCCGTAAGGTTTGTTTCCCCACAAGGTTTGTTTTCTCACAAGGTTTGTTTTCCCACAAGCTTTGTTTTCCCCCAAGGTTGGTTTTCCCGCAAGGTTGGTTTTCCCACAAGGTTTGTTTTCCCACTGTTTTGGTTTTCCCAAAAGGTTCGCTTTCCCGCAAGGTTGGTTCACCCACAAGGTTTGTTTCCCCACAAGGTTGTTTTCCCATAAGGTTTGTTTTCCCACAAGGTTCGTTTTCCCACAAGGTTTGTTTTCCCACAAGGTTTGTTTTCCCATAAGGTTTGTTTTCCCACAAGGTTTGTTTTCCCGAAAGGTTTGTTTCCCCACAATGTTGGTTTTCCCACAAGGTTGGTTTTCCCGCAAGGTTTGTTTTCCCACAAGGTTAGTTTTCCCGCAAGGTTTGTTTCCCCACAAGGTTTGTTTTCCCGCAAGGATTGTTTTCTCACAAGGTTGGTTTTCCCACTAGGTTTGTTTTCCCACTGTGTTGGTTTTCCCGAAAGGTTCGCTTTCCCACAAGGTTGGTTTTCCCACAAGGTTGGTTTTCCCGCAGGGTTGCTTTCCCCATAAGGTTGGTTTTCCCACAAGGTTTGTTTTCTCACAAGGTTTGATTTCCAACTAGGTTGCTTTTCCCACGAGGTTGGTTTTCCCACAAGGTTTGTTTTCCCATAAGGTTTGTTTTCCCACAAGGTTTGTTTTCCCATAAGGTTTGTTTTCCCACAAGGTTGGTTTTCCCGAAAGGTTTGTTTCCCCACAAGGTTTGTTTTCCCACAAGGTTAGTTTTCCCGCAAGGTTTGTTTCCCCACAAGGTTTGTTTTCTCACAAGGTTTGTTTTCCCACTAGGTTTGTTTCCCCACAAGGTTTGTTTTCTCACAAGGTTTGTTTTCCCACAAGGTTTGTTTTCCCACAAGGTTTGTTTTCCCATAAGGTTTGTTTTCCCACAAGGTTTGTTTTCCCATAAGGTTTGTTTTCCCACAAGGTTGGTTTTCCCGAAAGGTTTGTTTCCCCACAAGGTTTGTTTTCCCACAAGGATTGTTTTCTCACAACTTTTGTTTTCCCAATAGGTTTGTTTTCCCACTGTGTTGTTTTTCCCAAAAAGTTCGCTTTCCCAAAAGGTTGGTTTTCCCACAAGGTTGGTTTTCCCGCAGGGTTGCTTTCCCCATGAGGTTGGTTTTCCCACAAGGTTTGTTTTCCCACAAGGTTCGTTTTCCCACAAGGTTTGTTTTCCCACAAGGTTTGTTTTCTCACAAGGTTTGTTTTCCCACAAGGTTTGTTTCCCCACAAGGTTTGTTTTCCCACTAGGTTTGTTTTCCCATAAGGTTGGTTTTCCCACAAGGTTTGTTTTCTCACAAGGTTTGTTTTCCCACTAGGTTTGTTTCCCCACAAGGTTTTTTTTCCCACAAGGTTTGTTTTCCCATAAGGTTTGTTTTCCCACAAGGTTAGTTTTCCCGATAGGTTTGTTTCCCCACAAGGTTTGTTTTCCCCCAAGGTTGGTTTTCCCGCAAGGTTGGTTTTCCCACAAGGTTTGTATTCCCACAAGGTTGGTTTTCCCGAAAGGTTTGTTTCCCCACAAGCTTTGTTTTCTCCCAAGGTTGGTTTTCTCGCAAGGTTGGTTTTCCCACAAGGTTGACTTTCCCACAAGGTTTGTTTTCCCACAAGGTTTGTTTTCCCACAAGGTTGGTTTTCCCGAAAGGTTTGTTTCCCGCAAGGTTGGTTTTCCCACAAGGTTGGTTTTCCAGCAAGGTTTGTTTTCCCACAAGGTTTGTTTTCCCATAAGGTTTGTTTTCCCACAAGGTTTGTTTTCCCATAAGGTTTGTTTTCCCACAAGGTTGGTTTTCCCGAAAGGTTTGTTTCCCCACAAGGTTTGTTTTCCCACAAGGTTAGTTTTCCCGCAAGGTTTGTTTCCCCACAAGGTTTGTTTTCTCACAAGGTTTGTTTTCCCACTAGGTTTGTTTCCCCACAAGGTTTGTTTTCTCACAAGGTTTGTTTTCCCACAAGGTTTGTTTTCCCACAAGGTTTGTTTTCCCATAAGGTTTGTTTTCCCACAAGGTTTGTTTTCCCATAAGGTTTGTTTTCCCACAAGGATTGTTTTCTCACAACTTTTGTTTTCCCAATAGGTTTGTTTTCCCACTGTGTTGTTTTTCCCAAAAGGTTCGCTTTCCCAAAAGGTTGGTTTTCCCACAAGGTTGGTTTTCCCGCAGGGTTGCTTTCCCCATGAGGTTGGTTTTCCCACAAGGTTTGTTTTCCCACAAGGTTCGTTTTCCCACAAGGTTTGTTTTCCCACAAGGTTTGTTTTCTCACAAGGTTTGTTTTCCCACAAGGTTTGTTTCCCCACAAGGTTTGTTTTCCCACTAGGTTTGTTTTCCCATAAGGTTGGTTTTCCCACAAGGTTTGTTTTCTCACAAGGTTTGTTTTCCCACTAGGTTTGTTTCCCCACAAGGTTTGTTTTCCCACAAGGTTTGTTTTCCCATAAGGTCTGTTTTCCCACAACGTTGGTTTTCCCGAAAGGTTTGTTTCCCCACAAGGTTTGTTTTCCCCCAAGGTTGGTTTTCCCGCAAGGTTGGTTTTCCCACAAGGTTTGTATTCCCACAAGGTTGGTTTTCCCGAAAGGTTTGTTTCCCCACAAGGTTTGTTTTCTCACAAGGTTTGTTTTCCCACTAGGTTTGTTTTCCCACAAGGTTTGTGTTCCCACAAGGTTTGTTTTCCCACAAGGTTTGTTTTCCTACAAGGTTTGTTTCCCCACAAGGTTGGTTTTCCCACAAGGTTGGTTTTCCCGCAAGGTTTGTTTTCCCACAAGGTTAGTTTTCTCACAAGGTTTGTTTTCCCACAAGCTTTGTTTTCCCCCAAGGTTGGTTTTCCCGCAAGGTTGGTTTTCCCACAAGGTTTGTTTCCCCACAAGGTTTGTTTTCTCACAAGGTTTGTTTCCCCACAAGGTTGGTTTTCCAACAAGGTTGGTTTTCCCGTAAGGTTTGTTTCCCCACAAGGTTTGTTTTCTCACAAGGTTTGTTTTCCCACAAGCTTTGTTTTCCCCCAAGGTTGGTTTTCCCGCAAGGTTGGTTTTCCCACAAGGTTTGTTTTCCCACTGTTTTGGTTTTCCCAAAAGGTTCGCTTTCCCGCAAGGTTGGTTCACCCACAAGGTTTGTTTCCCCACAAGGTTGTTTTCCCATAAGGTTTGTTTTCCCACAAGGTTCGTTTTCCCACAAGGTTTGTTTTCCCACAAGGTTTGTTTTCCCATAAGGTTTGTTTTCCCACAAGGTTTGTTTTCCCGAAAGGTTTGTTTCCCCACAATGTTGGTTTTCCCACAAGGTTGGTTTTCCCGCAAGGTTTGTTTTCCCACAAGGTTAGTTTTCCCGCAAGGTTTGTTTCCCCACAAGGTTTGTTTTCCCGCAAGGATTGTTTTCTCACAAGGTTGGTTTTCCCACTAGGTTTGTTTTCCCACTGTGTTGGTTTTCCCGAAAGGTTCGCTTTCCCACAAGGTTGGTTTTCCCACAAGGTTGGTTTTCCCGCAGGGTTGCTTTCCCCATAAGGTTGGTTTTCCCACAAGGTTTGTTTTCTCACAAGGTTTGATTTCCAACTAGGTTGCTTTTCCCACGAGGTTGGTTTTCCCACAAGGTTTGTTTTCCCACAAGCTTTGTTTTCCCCCAAGGTTGGTTTTCCCGCAAGGTTGGTTTTCCCACAAGGTTTGTTTTCCCACTGTGTTGGTTTTAACAAAAGGTTCGCTTTCCCGCAAGGTTGGCTTTCCCACAAGGTTTGTTTCCCCACAAGGTTTGTTTTCCCATAAGGTTTGTTTTCCCACAAGGTTCGTTTTCCCACAAGGTTTGTTTTCCCACAAGGTTTGTTTTCCCACAAGGTTTTTTTTCCCACAAGGTTTGTTTTCCCACAAGGTTGGTTTTCCCGAAAGGTTTGTTTCCCCTCAAGGTTTGTTTTCCCACAAGGTTTGTTTTCCCACAAGGTTTGTTTTCCCATAAGGTTTGTTTTCCGACAAGGTTGGTTTTCCCGAAAGGTTTGTTTCCCCACAAGGTTTGTTTTCCCACAAGGATTGTTTTCTCACAACTTTTGTTTTCCCACTAGGTTTGTTTTCCCACTGTGATGTTTTTCCCAAAAGGTTCGCTTTCCCAAAAGGTTGGTTTTCCCACAAGGTTGGTTTTCCCGCAGGGTTGCTTTCCCCATAAGGTTGGTTTTCCCACAAGGTTTGTTTTCTCGCAAGGTTTGTTTTCCCACTAGGTTGTTTTTCCCACGAGGTTGGTTTTCCCACAAGGTTTGTTTTCCCACAAGCTTTGTTTTCCCCCAAGGTTGGTTTTCCCGCAAGGTTGGTTTTCCCACAAGGTTTGGATTCCCACAAGGTTGGTTTTCCCGAAAGGTTTGTTTCCCCGCAAGGTTTGTTTTCTCACAAGGTTTGTTTTCCCACTAGGTTTGTTTTCCCACAAGGTTTGTTTTCCCACAAGGTTTGTTTTCCCACAAGGTTTGTTTTCCCACAAGGTTTGTTTCCCCACAAGGTTGGTTTTCCCACAAGGTTGGTTTTCCCGCAAGGTTTGTTTTCCCACAAGGTTAGTTTTCTCACAAGGTTTGTTTTCCCACAAGCTTTGTTTTCCCCCAAGGTTGGTTTTCCCGCAAGGTTGGTTTTCCCACAAGGTTTGTTTCCCCACAAGGTTTGTTTTCTCACAAGGTTTGTTTCCCCACAAGGTTGGTTTTCCCACAAGGTTGGTTTTCCCGTAAGGTTTGTTTCCCCACAAGGTTTGTTTTCTCACAAGGTTTGTTTTCCCACAAGCTTTGTTTTCTCCCAAGGTTGGTTTTCCCGCAAGGTTGGTTTTCCCACAAGGTTGACTTTCCCACAAGGTTTGTTTCCCCACAAGGTTTGTTTTCCCATAAGGTTTGTTTTCCCACAAGGTTTGTTTTCCCATAAGGTTTGTTTTCCCACAAGGTTCGTTTTCCCACAAGGTTTGTTTTCCCACAAGGTTTGTTTTCCCACAAGGTTGGTTTTCCCGAAAGGTTTGTTTCCCCTCAAGGTTTGTTTTCCCACTAGGTTTGTTTTCCCATAAGGTTGGTTTTCCCACAAGGTTTGTTTTCTCACAAGGTTTGTTTTCCCACTAGGTTTGTTTCCCCACAAGGTTTGTTTTCTCACAAGGTTTGTTTTCCCACAAGGTTTGTTTTCCCACAAGGTTTGTTTTCCCATAAGGTTTGTTTTCCCACAAGGTTGGTTTTCCCACAAGGTTGGTTTTCCCGCAGGGTTGCTTTCCCCATAAGGTTTGTTTTCCCACAAGGTTTGTTTTCTCACAAGGTTTGTTTTCCCACTAGGTTGTTTTTCCTACGAGGTTGGTTTTCCCACAAGGTTTGTTTTCCCACAAGCTTTGTTTTCCCCCAAGGTTGGTTTTCCCGCAAGGTTGGTTTTCCCACAAGGTTTGTTTTCCCACTGTGTTGGTTTTCCCAAAAGGTTAGCTTTCCCGCAAGGTTGGTTTTCCCACAAGGTTTGTTTCCCCACAAGGTTTGTTTTCCCATAAGGTTTGTTTTCCCACAAGGTTTGTTTCCCCACAAGGTTTGTTTTCCCATAAGGTTTGTTTTCCCACAAGGTTCGTTTTCCCACAAGGTTTGTTTTCCCACAAGGTTTGTTTTCCCACAAGGTTTTTTTTCCCACAAGGTTTGTTTTCCCACAAGGTTGGTTTTCCCGAAAGGTTTGTTTCCCCTCAAGGTTTGTTTTCCCACAAGGTTTGTTTTCCCACAAGGTTTGTTTTCCCATAAGGTTTGTTTTCCGACAAGGTTGGTTTTCCCGAAAGGTTTGTTTCCCCACAAGGTTTGTTTTCCCACAAGGATTGTTTTCTCACAACTTTTGTTTTCCCACTAGGTTTGTTTTCCCACTGTGATGTTTTTCCCAAAAGGTTCGCTTTCCCAAAAGGTTGGTTTTCCCACAAGGTTGGTTTTCCCGCAGGGTTGCTTTCCCCATAAGGTTGGTTTTCCCACAAGGTTTGTTTTCTCGCAAGGTTTGTTTTCCCACTAGGTTGTTTTTCCCACGAGGTTGGTTTTCCCACAAGGTTTGTTTTCCCACAAGCTTTGTTTTCCCCCAAGGTTGGTTTTCCCGCAAGGTTGGTTTTCCCACAAGGTTTGGATTCCCACAAGGTTGGTTTTCCCGAAAGGTTTGTTTCCCCGCAAGGTTTGTTTTCTCACAAGGTTTGTTTTCCCACTAGGTTTGTTTTCCCACAAGCTTTGTTTTCCCCCAAGGTTGGTTTTCCCGCAAGGTTGGTTTTCCCACAAGGTTTGTTTTCCCACTGTTTTGGTTTTCCCAAAAGGTTCGCTTTCCCGCAAGGTTGGTTCACCCACAAGGTTTGTTTCCCCACAAGGTTGTTTTCCCATAAGGTTTGTTTTCCCACAAGGTTCGTTTTCCCACAAGGTTTGTTTTCCCACAAGGTTTGTTTTCCCATAAGGTTTGTTTTCCCACAAGGTTTGTTTTCCCGAAAGGTTTGTTTCCCCACAATGTTGGTTTTCCCACAAGGTTGGTTTTCCCGCAAGGTTTGTTTTCCCACAAGGTTAGTTTTCCCGCAAGGTTTGTTTCCCCACAAGGTTTGTTTTCCCGCAAGGATTGTTTTCTCACAAGGTTGGTTTTCCCACTAGGTTTGTTTTCCCACTGTGTTGGTTTTCCCGAAAGGTTCGCTTTCCCACAAGGTTGGTTTTCCCACAAGGTTGGTTTTCCCGCAGGGTTGCTTTCCCCATAAGGTTGGTTTTCCCACAAGGTTTGTTTTCTCACAAGGTTTGATTTCCAACTAGGTTGCTTTTCCCACGAGGTTGGTTTTCCCACAAGGTTTGTTTTCCCACAAGCTTTGTTTTCCCCCAAGGTTGGTTTTCCCGCAAGGTTGGTTTTCCCACAAGGTTTGTTTTCCCACTGTGTTGGTTTTAACAAAAGGTTCGCTTTCCCGCAAGGTTGGCTTTCCCACAAGGTTTGTTTCCCCACAAGGTTTGTTTTCCCATAAGGTTTGTTTTCCCACAAGGTTCGTTTTCCCACAAGGTTTGTTTTCCCACAAGGTTTGTTTTCCCACAAGGTTTTTTTTCCCACAAGGTTTGTTTTCCCACAAGGTTGGTTTTCCCGAAAGGTTTGTTTCCCCTCAAGGTTTGTTTTCCCACAAGGTTTGTTTTCCCACAAGGTTTGTTTTCCCATAAGGTTTGTTTTCCGACAAGGTTGGTTTTCCCGAAAGGTTTGTTTCCCCACAAGGTTTGTTTTCCCACAAGGATTGTTTTCTCACAACTTTTGTTTTCCCACTAGGTTTGTTTTCCCACTGTGATGTTTTTCCCAAAAGGTTCGCTTTCCCAAAAGGTTGGTTTTCCCACAAGGTTGGTTTTCCCGCAGGGTTGCTTTCCCCATAAGGTTGGTTTTCCCACAAGGTTTGTTTTCTCGCAAGGTTTGTTTTCCCACTAGGTTGTTTTTCCCACGAGGTTGGTTTTCCCACAAGGTTTGTTTTCCCACAAGCTTTGTTTTCCCCCAAGGTTGGTTTTCCCGCAAGGTTGGTTTTCCCACAAGGTTTGGATTCCCACAAGGTTGGTTTTCCCGAAAGGTTTGTTTCCCCGCAAGGTTTGTTTTCTCACAAGGTTTGTTTTCCAACTAGGTTTGTTTTCCCACAAGGTTTGTTTTCCCACAAGGTTTGTTTTCCCACAAGGTTTGTTTTCCCACAAGGTTTGTTTCCCCACAAGGTTGGTTTTCCCACAAGGTTGGTTTTCCCGCAAGGTTTGTTTTCCCACAAGGTTAGTTTTCTCACAAGGTTTGTTTTCCCACAAGCTTTGTTTTCCCCCAAGGTTGGTTTTCCCGCAAGGTTGGTTTTCCCACAAGGTTTGTTTCCCCACAAGGTTTGTTTTCTCACAAGGTTTGTTTCCCCACAAGGTTGGTTTTCCCACAAGGTTGGTTTTCCCGTAAGGTTTGTTTCCCCACAAGGTTTGTTTTCTCACAAGGTTTGTTTTCCCACAAGCTTTGTTTTCTCCCAAGGTTGGTTTTCCCGCAAGGTTGGTTTTCCCACAAGGTTGACTTTCCCACAAGGTTTGTTTCCCCACAAGGTTTGTTTTCCCATAAGGTTTGTTTTCCCACAAGGTTTGTTTTCCCATAAGGTTTGTTTTCCCACAAGGTTCGTTTTCCCACAAGGTTTGTTTTCCCACAAGGTTTGTTTTCCCACAAGGTTGGTTTTCCCGAAAGGTTTGTTTCCCCTCAAGGTTTGTTTTCCCACTAGGTTTGTTTTCCCATAAGGTTGGTTTTCCCACAAGGTTTGTTTTCTCACAAGGTTTGTTTTCCCACTAGGTTTGTTTCCCCACAAGGTTTGTTTTCTCACAAGGTTTGTTTTCCCACAAGGTTTGTTTTCCCACAAGGTTTGTTTTCCCATAAGGTTTGTTTTCCCACAAGGTTGGTTTTCCCACAAGGTTGGTTTTCCCGCAGGGTTGCTTTCCCCATAAGGTTTGTTTTCCCACAAGGTTTGTTTTCTCACAAGGTTTGTTTTCCCACTAGGTTGTTTTTCCTACGAGGTTGGTTTTCCCACAAGGTTTGTTTTCCCACAAGCTTTGTTTTCCCCCAAGGTTGGTTTTCCCGCAAGGTTGGTTTTCCCACAAGGTTTGTTTTCCCACTGTGTTGGTTTTCCCAAAAGGTTAGCTTTCCCGCAAGGTTGGTTTTCCCACAAGGTTTGTTTCCCCACAAGGTTTGTTTTCCCATAAGGTTTGTTTTCCCACAAGGTTCGTTTTCCCACAAGGTTTGTTTTCCCACAAGGTTTGTTTTCCCATAAGGTTGGTTTTCCCACAAGGTTGGTTTTCCCACAAGGTTGGTTTTCCCACAAGGTTGGTTTTCCCGCAAGGTTTGTTTTCCCACAACGTTAGTTTTCCCGCAAGGTTTGTTTCCCCACAAGGTTTGTTTTCCCATAAGGATTGTTTTCTCACAAGGTTTGTTTTCCCACAAGGTTTGTTTTCCCACTGTGTTGGTTTTCCCAAAAGGGTCGCTTTCCCACAAGGTTGGTTTTCCCACAAGGTTGGTTTTCCCGCAGGGTTGCTTTCCCCATAAGGTTGGTTTTCCCACAAGGTTTGTTTTCTCACAAGGTTTGTTTTCCCACTAGGTTGTTTTTCCCACGAGGTTGGTTTTCCCACAAGGTTGTTTTCCCACAAGGTTTGCTTTCCCCCAAAGTTGGTTTTCCCGCAAGGTTGGTTTTCCCACAAGGTTTGTTTTCCCACTGTGTTGGTTTTCCCAAAAGGTTCGCTTTCCCGCAAGGTTGGTTTTCCCACTAGGTTTGTTTCCCCACAAGGTTTGTTTTCCCATAAGGTTTGTTTTCCCACACGGTTCGTTTTCCCACAAGGTTTGTTTTCCCACAAGGTTTGTTTTCCCACAAGGTTGGTTTTCCCGAAAGGTTTGTTTCCCCACAAGGTTTGTTTTCCCACTAGGTTTGTTTTCCCATAAGGTTGGTTTTCCCACAAGGTTTGTTTTCTCACAAGGTTTGTTTTCCCACTAGGTTTGTTTCCCCACAAGGTTTGTTTTCTCACAAGGTTTGTTTTCCCACAAGGTTTGTTTTCCCACAAGGTTTGTTTTCCCACAAGGTTGGTTTTCCCGAAAGGTTTGTTTCCCCACAAGGTTGGTTTTCTCACAAGGTTGATTTTCCCGCAAGGTTTGTTTTCCCACAAGGTTAGTTTTCCCGCAAGGTTTGTTTCCCCACAAGGTTTGTTTTCTCACAAGGTTTGTTTTCCCACTAGGTTTGTTTCCCCACAAGGTTTGTTTTCTCACAAGGTTTGTTTTCCCACAAGGTTTGTTTTCCCACTGTGTTGGTTTTCCCACAAGGTTGGTTTTCCCGAAAGGTTTGTTTCCCCACAAGATTTGTTTTCCCACAAGGATTGTTTTCTCACATCTTTTGTTTTCCCACTAGGTTTATTTTCCCACTGTGTTGTTTTCTCACAAGGTTTGTTTTCCCACTAGGTTGTTTTTCCCACGAGGTTGGTTTTCCCACAAGGTTTGTTTTCCCACAAGCTTTGTTTTCCCCCAAAGTTGGTTTTCCCGCAAGGTTGGTTTTCCCACAAGGTTTGTTTTCCCACTGTGTTGGTTTTCCCAAAAGGTTCGCTTTCCCGCAAGGTTGGTTTTCCCACAAGGTTTGTTTCCCCACAAGGTTTGTTTTCCCATAAGGTTTGTTTTCCCACAAGGTTCGTTTTCCCACAAGGTTTGTTTTCCCACAAGGTTTGTTTTCCCACAAGGTTGGTTTTCCCGAAAGGTTTGTTTCCCCACAAGGTTTGTTTTCCCACTAGGTTTGTTTTCCCATAAGGTTGGTTTTCCCACAAGGTTTGTTTTCCCACAAGGTTTGTTTTCCCACTAGGTTTGTTTCCCCACAAGGTTGGTTTTCCCACAAGGTTGGCTTCTGGGAATGTGGGAAACAATTCCCCACAAGGTTTGTTTTCTCACAAGGTTTGTTTTCCCACAAGGTTTCTTTTCCCACAAGGTTTGTTTTCCCACAAGGTTGGTTTTCCCGAAAGGTTTGTTTCCCCACAAGGTTGGTTTTCCCGCAAGGTTTGTTTTCCCACAAGGTTAGTTTTCCCGCAAGGTTTGTTTCCCCACAAGGTTTGTTTTCCCACAAGGTTTGTTTTCTCACAAGGTTTGTTTTCCCACTGTGTTGGTTTTCCCAAAAGGTTCGCTTTCCCGCAAGGTTGGTTTTCCCACAAGGTTTGTTTCCCCACAAGGTTTGTTTTCCCATAAGGTTTGTTTTCCCACAAGGTTCGTTTTCCCACAAGGTTTGTTTTCCCACAAGGTTTGTTTTCCCACAAGGTTGGTTTTCCCGCAAGGTTTGTTTTCCCACAAGGTTGGTTTTCCCGCAGGGTTGCTTTCCCCATAAGGTTGGTTTTCCCACAAGGTTTGTTTTCTCACCAGGTTTGTTTTCCCACTAGGTTGTTTTTCCCGCAAGGTTGGTTTTCCCGAAAGGTTTGTTTTCCCACAAGGTTAGTTTTCCCGCAAGATTGGTTTTCCCACAAGGTTGGTTTTCCCGCAAGGTTTGTTTTCCCACAAGGTTAGTTTTCCCACAAGGTTAGTTTTCCCCCAAAGTTGGTTTTCCCGCAAGGTTGGTTTTTCCCGCAAGGTTGGTTTTCCCGAAAGGTTTGTTTTCCCACAACGTTAGTTTTCCCCCAAAGTTGGTTTTCCCGCAAGGTTAGTTTTCCCACAAGGTTAGTTTTCCCTCAAAGTTGGTTTTCCCGCAACTTTGGTTTTTCCCGCAAGGTTGGTTTTCCCGAAAGGTTGGTTTTCCCACAAGGTTCGTTTTCCCACAAGGTTTGTTTCCCCCAAGGTTTGTTTTCCCACAAGGTTGGTTTTCCCGAAAGGTTTGTTTTCCCACAAGGTTTGTTTTTCCACTAGGTTTGTTTCCCCACAAGGTTGGTTTTCCCACAAGGTTGGCTTTCCCACAAGGTTTGTTTTCCCACAAGGTTAGTTTTCCCGCAAGGTTTGTTTCCCCACAAGGTTTGTTTTCTCACAAGGTTTGTTTTCCCACCAGGTTTGTTGTTTCCCCACAAGGTTTGTTTTCTCACAAGGTTTGTTTTCCCACAAGGTTTGTTTTCCCACAAGGTTTGTTTTCCCACAAGGTTGGTTTTCCCGAAAGGTTTGTTTCCCCACAAGGTTTGTTTTCCCACAAGGATTGTTTTCTCACAACTTTTGTTTTCCCAATAGGTTTGTTTTCCCACTGTGTTGTTTTTCCCAAAAGGTTCGCTTTCCCAAAAGGTTGGTTTTCCCACAAGGTTGGTTTTCCCGCAGGGTTGCTTTCCCCATGAGGTTGGTTTTCCCACAAGGTTTGTTTTCCCACAAGGTTCGTTTTCCCACAAGGTTTGTTTTCCCACAAGGTTTGTTTTCTCACAAGGTTTGTTTTCCCACAAGGTTTGTTTCCCCACAAGGTTTGTTTTCCCACTAGGTTTGTTTTCCCATAAGGTTGGTTTTCCCACAAGGTTTGTTTTCTCACAAGGTTTGTTTTCCCACTAGGTTTGTTTCCCCACAAGGTTTGTTTTCCCACAAGGTTTGTTTTCCCATAAGGTTTGTTTTCCCACAAGGTTGGTTTTCCCGAAAGGTTTGTTTCCCCACAAGGTTTGTTTTCCCCCAAGGTTGGTTTTCCCGCAAGGTTGGTTTTCCCACAAGGTTTGTATTCCCACAAGGTTGGTTTTCCCGAAAGGTTTGTTTCCCCACAAGGTTTGTTTTCTCACAAGGTTTGTTTTCCCACTAGGTTTGTTTTCCCACAAGGTTTGTTTTCCCACAAGGTTTGTTTTCCCACAAGGTTTGTTTTCCTACAAGGTTTGTTTCCCCACAAGGTTGGTTTTCCCACAAGGTTGGTTTTCCCGCAAGGTTTGTTTTCCCACAAGGTTAGTTTTCTCACAAGGCTTGTTTTCCCACAAGCTTTGTTTTCCCCCAAGGTTGGTTTTCCCGCAAGGTTGGTTTTCCCACAAGGTTTGTTTCCCCACAAGGTTTGTTTTCTCACAAGGTTTGTTTTCCCACAAGCTTTGTTTTCCCCCAAGGTTGGTTTTCCCGCAAGGTTGGTTTTCCCACAAGGTTTGTTTTCCCACTGTTTTGGTTTTCCCAAAAGGTTCGCTTTCCCGCAAGGTTGGTTCACCCACAAGGTTTGTTTCCCCACAAGGTTGTTTTCCCATAAGGTTTGTTTTCCCACAAGGTTCGTTTTCCCACAAGGTTTGTTTTCCCACAAGGTTTGTTTTCCCATAAGGTTTGTTTTCCCACAAGGTTTGTTTTCCCGAAAGGTTTGTTTCCCCACAATGTTGGTTTTCCCACAAGGTTGGTTTTCCCGCAAGGTTTTTTTTCCCACAAGGTTAGTTTTCCCGCAAGGTTTGTTTCCCCACAAGGTTTGTTTTCCCGCAAGGATTGTTTTCTCACAAGGTTGGTTTTCCCACTAGGTTTGTTTTCCCACTGTGTTGGTTTTCCCGAAAGGTTCGCTTTCCCACAAGGTTGGTTTTCCCACAAGGTTGGTTTTCCCGCAGGGTTGCTTTCCCCATAAGGTTGGTTTTCCCACAAGGTTTGTTTTCTCACAAGGTTTGATTTCCAACTAGGTTGCTTTTCCCACGAGGTTGGTTTTCCCACAAGGTTTGTTTTCCCACAAGCTTTGTTTTCCCCCAAGGTTGGTTTTCCCGCAAGGTTGGTTTTCCCACAAGGTTTGTTTTCCCACTGTGTTGGTTTTAACAAAAGGTTCGCTTTCCCGCAAGGTTGGCTTTCCCACAAGGTTTGTTTCCCCACAAGGTTTGTTTTCCCATAAGGTTTGTTTTCCCACAAGCTTCGTTTTCCCACAAGGTTTGTTTTCCCACAAGGTTTGTTTTCCCACAAGGTTTTTTTTCCCACAAGGTTTGTTTTCCCACAAGGTTGGTTTTCCCGAAAGGTTTGTTTCCCCTCAAGGTTTGTTTTCCCACAAGGTTTGTTTTCCCACAAGGTTTGTTTTCCCATAAGGTTTGTTTTCCGACAAGGTTGGTTTTCCCGAAAGGTTTGTTTCCCCACAAGGTTTGTTTTCCCACAAGGATTGTTTTCTCACAACTTTTGTTTTCCCACTAGGTTTGTTTTCCCACTGTGTTGTTTTTCCCAAAAGGTTCGCTTTCCCAAAAGGTTGGTTTTCCCACAAGGTTGGTTTTCCCGCAGGGTTGCTTTCCCCATAAGGTTGGTTTTCCCACAAGGTTTGTTTTCTCACAAGGTTTGTTTTCCCACTAGGTTGTTTTTCCTACGAGGTTGGTTTTCCCACAAGGTTTGTTTTCCCACAAGCTTTGTTTTCCCCCAAGGTTGGTTTTCCCGCAAGGTTGGTTTTCCCACAAGGTTTGGATTCCCACAAGGTTGGTTTTCCCGAAAGGTTTGTTTCCCCGCAAGGTTTGTTTTCTCACAAGGTTTGTTTTCCCACTAGGTTTGTTTTCCCACAAGGTTTGTTTTCCCACAAGGTTTGTTTTCCCACAAGGTTTGTTTTCCCACAAGGTTTGTTTCCCCACAAGGTTGGTTTTCCCACAAGGTTGGTTTTCCCGCAAGGTTTGTTTTCAAGGTTAGTTTTCTCACAAGGTTTGTTTTCCCACAAGCTTTGTTTTCCCCCAAGGTTGGTTTTCCCGCAAGGTTGGTTTTCCCACAAGGTTTGTTTCCCCACAAGGTTTGTTTTCTCACAAGGTTTGTTTCCCCACAAGGTTGGTTTTCCCACAAGGTTGGTTTTCCCGTAAGGTTTGTTTCCCCACATGGTTTGTTTTCTCACAAGGTTTGTTTTCCCACAAGCTTTGTTTTCTCCCAAGGTTGGTTTTCCCGCAAGGTTGGTTTTCCCACAAGGTTGACTTTCCCACAAGGTTTGTTTCCCCACAAGGTTTGTTTTCCCATAAGGTTTGTTTTCCCACAAGGTTTGTTTTCCCATAAGGTTTGTTTTCCCACATGGTTCGTTTTCCCACAAGGTTTGTTTTCCCACAAGGTTTGTTTTCCCACAATGTTGGTTTTCCCGAAAGGTTTGTTTCCCCTCAAGGTTTGTTTTCCCACTAGGTTTGTTTTCCCATAAGGTTGGTTTTCCCACAAGGTTTGTTTTCTCACAAGGTTTGTTTTCCCACTAGGTTTGTTTCCCCACAAGGTTTGTTTTCTCACAAGGTTTGTTTTCCCACAAGGTTTGTTTTCCCACAAGGTTTGTTTTCCCATAAGGTTTGTTTTCCCACAAGGTTGGTTTTCCCGCAGGGTTGCTTTCCCCATAAGGTTGGTTTTCCCACAAGGTTTGTTTTCTCACAAGGTTTGTTTTCCCACTAGGTTGTTTTTCCTACGAGGTTGGTTTTCCCACAAGGTTTGTTTTCCCACAAGCTTTGTTTTCCCCCAAGGTTGGTTTTCCCGCAAGGTTGGTTTTCCCACAAGGTTTGTTTTCCCACTGTGTTGGTTTTCCCAAAAGGTTAGCTTTCCCGCAAGGTTGGTTTTCCCACAAGGTTTGTTTCCCCACAAGGTTTGTTTTCCCATAAGGTTTGTTTTCCCACAAGGTTCGTTTTCCCACAAGGTTTGTTTTCCCACAAGGTTTGTTTTCCCATAAGGTTGGTTTTCCCACAAGGTTGGTTTTCCCACAAGGTTGGTTTTCCCACAAGGTTGGTTTTCCCACAAGGTTGGTTTTCCCGCAAGGTTTGTTTTCCCACAACGTTAGTTTTCCCGCAAGGTTTGTTTCCCCACAAGGTTTGTTTTCCCATAAGGATTGTTTTCTCACAAGGTTTGTTTTCCCACAAGGTTTGTTTTCCCACTGTGTTGGTTTTCCCAAAAGGGTCGCTTTCCCACAAGGTTGGTTTTCCCACAAGGTTGGTTTTCCCGCAGGGTTGCTTTCCCCATAAGGTTGGTTTTCCCACAAGGTTTGTTTTCTCACAAGGTTTGTTTTCCCACTAGGTTGTTTTTCCCACGAGGTTGGTTTTCCCACAAGGTTTGTTTTCCCACAAGGTTTGTTTTCCCCCAAAGTTGGTTTTCCCGCAAGGTTGGTTTTCCCACAAGGTTTGTTTTCCCACTGTGTTGGTTTTCCCAAAAGGTTCGCTTTCCCGCAAGGTTGGTTTTCCCACTAGGTTTGTTTCCCCACAAGGTTTGTTTTCCCATAAGGTTTGTTTTCCCACACGGTTCGTTTTCCCACAAGGTTTGTTTTCCCACAAGGTTTGTTTTCCCACAAGGTTGGTTTTCCCGAAAGGTTTGTTTCCCCACAAGGTTTGTTTTCCCACTAGGTTTGTTTTCCCATAAGGTGGGTTTTCCCACAAGGTTTGTTTTCTCACAAGGTTTGTTTTCCCACTAGGTTTGTTTCCCCACAAGGTTTGTTTTCTCACAAGGTTTGTTTTCCCACAAGGTTTGTTTTCCCACAAGGTTTGTTTTCCCACAAGGTTGGTTTTCCCGAAAGGTTTGTTTCCCCACAAGGTTGGTTTTCCCACAAGGTTGATTTTCCCGCAAGGTTTGTTTTCCCACAAGGTTAGTTTTCCCGCAAGGTTTGTTTCCCCACAAGGTTTGTTTTCTCACAAGGTTTGTTTTCCCACTAGGTTTGTTTCCCCACAAGGTTTGTTTTCTCACAAGGTTTGTTTTCCCACAAGGTTTGTTTTTCCACTGTGTTGGTTTTCCCACAAGGTTGGTTTTCCCGAAAGGTTTGTTTCCCCACAAGATTTGTTTTCCCACAAGGATTGTTTTCTCACATCTTTTGTTTTCCCACTAGGTTTATTTTCCCACTGTGTTGTTTTTCCCAAAAGGTTCGCTTTCCCAAAAGGTTGGTTTTCCCACAAGGTTGGTTTTTCCCGCAGGGTTGCTTTCCCCATAAGGTTGGTTTTCCCACAAGGTTGGTTTTCTCACAAGGTTGGTTTTCCCGAAAGGTTTGTTTCCCCACAAGGTTGGTTCTCCCACAAGGTTGGTTTTCCCGCAAGGTTTGTTTTCCCACAAGATTAGTTTTCCCGCAAGGTTTGTTTCCCCACAAGGTTTGTTTCCCCACAAGGTTTGTTTTCTCACAAGGTTTGTTTTCCCACTAGGCTGTTTTTCCCACGAGGTTGGTTGTCCCACAAGGTTTGTTTTCCCACAAGCTTTGTTTTCCCCCAAAGTTGGTTTTCCCGCAAGGTTGGTTTTCCCACAAGGTTTGTTTTCCCACTGTGTTGGTTTTCCCAAAAGGTTCGCTTTCCCGCAAGGTTGGTTTTCCCACAAGGTTTGTTTCCCTACAAGGTTTGTTTTCCCATAAGGTTTGTTTTCCCACAAGCTTCGTTTTCCCACAAGGTTTGTTTTCCCACAAGGTTTGTTTTCCCACAAGGTTTTTTTTCCCACAAGGTTTGTTTTCCCACAAGGTTGGTTTTCCCGAAAGGTTTGTTTCCCCTCAAGGTTTGTTTTCCCACAAGGTTTGTTTTCCCACAAGGTTTGTTTTCCCATAAGGTTTGTTTTCCGACAAGGTTGGTTTTCCCGAAAGGTTTGTTTCCCCACAAGGTTTGTTTTCCCACAAGGATTGTTTTCTCACAACTTTTGTTTTCCCACTAGGTTTGTTTTCCCACTGTGTTGTTTTTCCCAAAAGGTTCGCTTTCCCAAAAGGTTGGTTTTCCCACAAGGTTGGTTTTCCCGCAGGGTTGCTTTCCCCATAAGGTTGGTTTTCCCACAAGGTTTGTTTTCTCACAAGGTTTGTTTTCCCACTAGGTTGTTTTTCCTACGAGGTTGGTTTTCCCACAAGGTTTGTTTTCCCACAAGCTTTGTTTTCCCCCAAGGTTGGTTTTCCCGCAAGGTTGGTTTTCCCACAAGGTTTGGATTCCCACAAGGTTGGTTTTCCCGAAAGGTTTGTTTCCCCGCAAGGTTTGTTTTCTCACAAGGTTTGTTTTCCCACTAGGTTTGTTTTCCCACAAGGTTTGTTTTCCCACAAGGTTTGTTTTCCCACAAGGTTTGTTTTCCCACAAGGTTTGTTTCCCCACAAGGTTGGTTTTCCCACAAGGTTGGTTTTCCCGCAAGGTTTGTTTTCAAGGTTAGTTTTCTCACAAGGTTTGTTTTCCCACAAGCTTTGTTTTCCCCCAAGGTTGGTTTTCCCGCAAGGTTGGTTTTCCCACAAGGTTTGTTTCCCCACAAGGTTTGTTTTCTCACAAGGTTTGTTTCCCCACAAGGTTGGTTTTCCCACAAGGTTGGTTTTCCCGTAAGGTTTGTTTCCCCACATGGTTTGTTTTCTCACAAGGTTTGTTTTCCCACAAGCTTTGTTTTCTCCCAAGGTTGGTTTTCCCGCAAGGTTGGTTTTCCCACAAGGTTGACTTTCCCACAAGGTTTGTTTCCCCACAAGGTTTGTTTTCCCATAAGGTTTGTTTTCCCACAAGGTTTGTTTTCCCATAAGGTTTGTTTTCCCACATGGTTCGTTTTCCCACAAGGTTTGTTTTCCCACAAGGTTTGTTTTCCCACAATGTTGGTTTTCCCGAAAGGTTTGTTTCCCCTCAAGGTTTGTTTTCCCACTAGGTTTGTTTTCCCATAAGGTTGGTTTTCCCACAAGGTTTGTTTTCTCACAAGGTTTGTTTTCCCACTAGGTTTGTTTCCCCACAAGGTTTGTTTTCTCACAAGGTTTGTTTTCCCACAAGGTTTGTTTTCCCACAAGGTTTGTTTTCCCATAAGGTTTGTTTTCCCACAAGGTTGGTTTTCCCGCAGGGTTGCTTTCCCCATAAGGTTGGTTTTCCCACAAGGTTTGTTTTCTCACAAGGTTTGTTTTCCCACTAGGTTGTTTTTCCTACGAGGTTGGTTTTCCCACAAGGTTTGTTTTCCCACAAGCTTTGTTTTCCCCCAAGGTTGGTTTTCCCGCAAGGTTGGTTTTCCCACAAGGTTTGTTTTCCCACTGTGTTGGTTTTCCCAAAAGGTTAGCTTTCCCGCAAGGTTGGTTTTCCCACAAGGTTTGTTTCCCCACAAGGTTTGTTTTCCCATAAGGTTTGTTTTCCCACAAGGTTCGTTTTCCCACAAGGTTTGTTTTCCCACAAGGTTTGTTTTCCCATAAGGTTGGTTTTCCCACAAGGTTGGTTTTCCCACAAGGTTGGTTTTCCCACAAGGTTGGTTTTCCCACAAGGTTGGTTTTCCCGCAAGGTTTGTTTTCCCACAACGTTAGTTTTCCCGCAAGGTTTGTTTCCCCACAAGGTTTGTTTTCCCATAAGGATTGTTTTCTCACAAGGTTTGTTTTCCCACAAGGTTTGTTTTCCCACTGTGTTGGTTTTCCCAAAAGGGTCGCTTTCCCACAAGGTTGGTTTTCCCACAAGGTTGGTTTTCCCGCAGGGTTGCTTTCCCCATAAGGTTGGTTTTCCCACAAGGTTTGTTTTCTCACAAGGTTTGTTTTCCCACTAGGTTGTTTTTCCCACGAGGTTGGTTTTCCCACAAGGTTTGTTTTCCCACAAGGTTTGTTTTCCCCCAAAGTTGGTTTTCCCGCAAGGTTGGTTTTCCCACAAGGTTTGTTTTCCCACTGTGTTGGTTTTCCCAAAAGGTTCGCTTTCCCGCAAGGTTGGTTTTCCCACTAGGTTTGTTTCCCCACAAGGTTTGTTTTCCCATAAGGTTTGTTTTCCCACACGGTTCGTTTTCCCACAAGGTTTGTTTTCCCACAAGGTTTGTTTTCCCACAAGGTTGGTTTTCCCGAAAGGTTTGTTTCCCCACAAGGTTTGTTTTCCCACTAGGTTTGTTTTCCCATAAGGTGGGTTTTCCCACAAGGTTTGTTTTCTCACAAGGTTTGTTTTCCCACTAGGTTTGTTTCCCCACAAGGTTTGTTTTCTCACAAGGTTTGTTTTCCCACAAGGTTTGTTTTCCCACAAGGTTTGTTTTCCCACAAGGTTGGTTTTCCCGAAAGGTTTGTTTCCCCACAAGGTTGGTTTTCCCACAAGGTTGATTTTCCCGCAAGGTTTGTTTTCCCACAAGGTTAGTTTTCCCGCAAGGTTTGTTTCCCCACAAGGTTTGTTTTCTCACAAGGTTTGTTTTCCCACTAGGTTTGTTTCCCCACAAGGTTTGTTTTCTCACAAGGTTTGTTTTCCCACAAGGTTTGTTTTTCCACTGTGTTGGTTTTCCCACAAGGTTGGTTTTCCCGAAAGGTTTGTTTCCCCACAAGATTTGTTTTCCCACAAGGATTGTTTTCTCACATCTTTTGTTTTCCCACTAGGTTTATTTTCCCACTGTGTTGTTTTTCCCAAAAGGTTCGCTTTCCCAAAAGGTTGGTTTTCCCACAAGGTTGGTTTTTCCCGCAGGGTTGCTTTCCCCATAAGGTTGGTTTTCCCACAAGGTTTGTTTTCTCACAAGGTTGGTTTTCCCGAAAGGTTTGTTTCCCCACAAGGTTGGTTCTCCCACAAGGTTGGTTTTCCCGCAAGGTTTGTTTTCCCACAAGATTAGTTTTCCCGCAAGGTTTGTTTCCCCACAAGGTTTGTTTCCCCACAAGGTTTGTTTTCTCACAAGGTTTGTTTTCCCACTAGGTTGTTTTTCCCACGAGGTTGGTTGTCCCACAAGGTTTGTTTTCCCACAAGCTTTGTTTTCCCCCAAAGTTGGTTTTCCCGCAAGGTTGGTTTTCCCACAAGGTTTGTTTTCCCACTGTGTTGGTTTTCCCAAAAGGTTCGCTTTCCCGCAAGGTTGGTTTTCCCACAAGGTTTGTTTCCCTACAAGGTTTGTTTTCCCATAAGGTTTGTTTTCCCACAAGGTTCGTTTTCCCACAAGGTTTGTTTTCCCACAAGGTTTGTTTTCCCACAAGGTTGGTTTTCCCGAAAGGTTTGTTTCCCCACAAGGTTTGTTTTCCCACTAGGTTTGTTTTCCCACAAGGATTGTTTTCTCACAACTTTTGTTTTCCCACTAGGTTTGTTTTCCCACTGTGTTGTTTTTCCCAAAAGGTTCGCTTTCCCAAAAGGTTGGTTTTCCCACAAGGTTGGATTTCCCGCAGGGTTGCTTTCCCCATAAGGTTGGTTTTCCCACAAGGTTTGTTTTCTCACAAGGTTTGTTTTCCCACTAGGTTGTTTTTCCTACGAGGTTGGTTTTCCCACAAGGTTTGTTTTCCCACAAGCTTTGTTTTCCCCCAAGGTTGGTTTTCCCGCAAGGTTGGTTTTCCCACAAGGTTTGGATTCCCACAAGGATGGTTTTCCCGAAAGGTTTGTTTCCCCGCAAGGTTTGTTTTCTCACAAGGTTTGTTTTCCCACTAGGTTTGTTTTCCCACAAGGTTTGTTTTCCCACAAGGTTTGTTTTCCCACAAGGTTTGTTTTCCCACAAGGTTTGTTTCCCCACAAGGTTGGTTTTCCCACAAGGTTGGTTTTCCCGCAAGGTTTGTTTTCCCACAAGGTTAGTTTTCTCACAAGGTTTGTTTTCCCACAAGCTTTGTTTTCCCCCAAGGTTGGTTTTCCCGCAAGGTTGGTTTTCCCACAAGGTTTGTTTCCCCACAAGGTTTGTTTTCTCACAAGGTTTGTTTCCCCACAAGGTTGGTTTTCCCACAAGGTTGGTTTTCCCGTAAGGTTTGTTTCCCCACAAGGTTTGTTTTCTCACAAGGTTTGTTTTCCCACAAGCTTTGTTTTCTCCCAAGGTTGGTTTTCCCGCAAGGTTGGTTTTCCCACAAGGTTGACTTTCCCACAAGGTTTGTTTCCCCACAAGGTTTGTTTTCCCATAAGGTTTGTTTTCCCACAAGGTTTGTTTTCCCATAAGGTTTGTTTTCCCACAAGGTTCGTTTTCCCACAAGGTTTGTTTTCCCACAAGGTTTGTTTTCCCACAAGGTTGGTTTTCCCGAAAGGTTTGTTTCCCCTCAAGGTTTGTTTTCCCACTAGGTTTGTTTTCCCATAAGGTTGGTTTTCCCACAAGGTTTGTTTTCTCACAAGGTTTGTTTTCCCACTAGGTTTGTTTCCCCACAAGGTTTGTTTTCTCACAAGGTTTGTTTTCCCACAAGGTTTGTTTTCCCACAAGGTTTGTTTTCCCATAAGGTTTGTTTTCCCACAAGGTTGGTTTTCCCGCAGGGTTGCTTTCCCCATAAGGTTGGTTTTCCCACAAGGTTTGTTTTCTCACAAGGTTTGTTTTCCCACTAGGTTGTTTTTCCTACGAGGTTGGTTTTCCCACAAGGTTTGTTTTCCCACAAGCTTTGTTTTCCCCCAAGGTTGGTTTTCCCGCAAGGTTGGTTTTCCCACAAGGTTTGTTTTCCCACTGTGTTGGTTTTCCCAAAAGGTTAGCTTTCCCGCAAGGTTGGTTTTCCCACAAGGTTTGTTTCCCCACAAGGTTTGTTTTCCCATAAGGTTTGTTTTCCCACAAGGTTCGTTTTCCCACAAGGTTTGTTTTCCCACAAGGTTTGTTTTCCCATAAGGTTGGTTTTCCCACAAGGTTGGTTTTCCCACAAGGTTGGTTTTCCCACAAGGTTGGTTTTCCCACAAGGTTGGTTTTCCCGCAAGGTTTGTTTTCCCACAACGTTAGTTTTCCCGCAAGGTTTGTTTCCCCACAAGGTTTGTTTTCCCATAAGGATTGTTTTCTCACAAGGTTTGTTTTCCCACAAGGTTTGTTTTCCCACTGTGTTGGTTTTCCCAAAAGGGTCGCTTTCCCACAAGGTTGGTTTTCCCACAAGGTTGGTTTTCCCGCAGGGTTGCTTTCCCCATAAGGTTGGTTTTCCCACAAGGTTTGTTTTCTCACAAGGTTTGTTTTCCCACTAGGTTGTTTTTCCCACGAGGTTGGTTTTCCCACAAGGTTTGTTTTCCCACAAGGTTTGTTTTCCCCCAAAGTTGGTTTTCCCGCAAGGTTGGTTTTCCCACAAGGTTTGTTTTCCCACTGTGTTGGTTTTCCCAAAAGGTTCGCTTTCCCGCAAGGTTGGTTTTCCCACTAGGTTTGTTTCCCCACAAGGTTTGTTTTCCCATAAGGTTTGTTTTCCCACACGGTTCGTTTTCCCACAAGGTTTGTTTTCCCACAAGGTTTGTTTTCCCACAAGGTTGGTTTTCCCGAAAGGTTTGTTTCCCCACAAGGTTTGCTTTCCCACTAGGTTTGTTTTCCCATAAGGTGGGTTTTCCCACAAGGTTTGTTTTCTCACAAGGTTTGTTTTCCCACTAGGTTTGTTTCCCCACAAGGTTTGTTTTCTCACAAGGTTTGTTTTCCCACAAGGTTTGTTTTCCCACAAGGTTTGTTTTCCCACAAGGTTGGTTTTCCCGAAAGGTTTGTTTCCCCACAAGGTTGGTTTTCCCACAAGGTTGATTTTCCCGCAAGGTTTGTTTTCCCACAAGGTTAGTTTTCCCGCAAGGTTTGTTTCCCCACAAGGTTTGTTTTCTCACAAGGTTTGTTTTCCCACTAGGTTTGTTTCCCCACAAGGTTTGTTTTCTCACAAGGTTTGTT
>JAKZAP010000206.1:0-51136 GCA_023053575.1 Branchinecta lynchi | reverse complement strand
AACACAGTGGGAAAACCAACCTTGTCGGGAAAACAAACCTTGTGGGAAAACAAACCTTGTGTTAAAACAAACCTTGTGGGAAAACAAACCTTGTGAGAAAACAAACCTTGTGGGGAAACAAACCTAGTGGAAAAACAAACCTTGTGAGAAAACAAACCTTGTGGGAAAACCAACCTTATGGGAAAACAAACCTAGTGGGAAAACAACCCTTGTGGGGAAATAAACCTTGGGGGAACACCAACCTTGTGGGAAAACAAACCTTGTGGGAACAAACCTTGTGGGAAAACCAACCTTGCGGGAAAGCGAACCTTGCGGGAAAGCGAACCTTTTGGGAAAACCAACACAGTGGGAAAACAAACCTTGTGGGAAAACCAACCTTGCGGGAAAACCAACCTTGTGAGAAAACAATCCTTGTGGGAAAACAAACCTTGTGGGGAAACAAACCTTGTGGGGAAACAAACCTTGTGGGAAAACTAACCTTGTGGGAAAACAAACCCTGCGGGAAAACCAACCTTGTGGGAAAACCAACCTTGTGGGGAAACAAACCTTTCGGGAAAACCAACCTTGTGGGAAAACAAACCTTGTGGGAAAACAAACCTTGTGGGAAAACAAACCTTGTGGGAAAACAAACCTTGTGAGAAAACAAACCTTGTGGGAAAAGAAACCCTGGGGGAAAACAAAGCTTGTGGGAAAACAAACCTTGTGGGAAAACCAACCTAGTGGGAAAAGCAACCTAGTGGGAACAAACCTTGTGGGAAAACCAACCTTATGGGAAAGCAACCCTGCGGGAAAACCAACCTTGTGGGAAAACCAACCTTGTGGGAAAGCGAACCTTTTGGGAAAACCAACACAGTGGGAAAACAAACCTTGTGGGAAAACCAACCTTGCGGAAAAACCAACCTTGGGGGAAAACAAACCTTGTGGGAAAACAAACCTTGTGGGGAAACAAACCTAGTGGGAAAACAAACCTTGTGAGAAAACAATCCTTGTGGGAAAACAAACCTTGTGGGGAAACAAACCTTGCGGGAAAACTAACCTTGTGGGAAAACAAACCCTGCGGGAAAACCAACCTTGTGGGAAAACCAACCTTGTGGGGAAACAAACCTTTCGGGAAAACTAACCTTGTGGGAAAACAAACCCTGCGGGAAAACCAACCTTGTGGGAAAACCAACCTTGTGGGAAAAAAAACCTTGTGGGAAAACAAACATTATGGGGAAACAAACCTTGTGGGAAAACCATCCTTGTGAGAGAACTAACGTTGTGGGAAAACCAACCTTGTGGGAAAACAAACCTTGTGAGAAAACAAACCTTGTGGGGAAACAAACCTTGTGGGAAAACCAACCTTGTGGGAAAGCGAACCTTTTGGGAAAACCAACACAGTGGGAAAACAAACCTTGTGGGAAAACCAACCTTGTGGGAAAACCAACCTTGGGGGAAAACAAAGCTTGTGGGAAAACAAACCTTGTGGGAAAACCAACCTAGTGGGAAAAACAACCTAGTGGGAAAACAAACCTTGTGAGAAAACAAACCTTCTGGGAAAACCAACCTTATGGGGAAAGCAACGTTGGTTTTCCCACAAGGTTGGTTTTCCCGCAGGGTTTGTTTCCCCATAAGGTTGGTTTTCTCACAAGGTTTGTTTTCTCACAAGGTTTGTTTTCCCACAAGGTTTGTTTTCCCACAAGGTTTGTTTTCCCACAAGGTTCGTTTTCCCGCAGGGTTTGTTTTCCCACAAGGTTAGTTTTCCCGAAAGGTTTGTTTCCCCACAAGGTTGGTTTCCCCACCAGGTTGGTTTTCCCGCAGGGTTTGTTTTCCCACAAGGTTAGTTTCCCCGCAAGGTTTGTTTCCCCCCAAGGTTTGTTTTCCCACAAGGATTGTTTTCTCACAAGGTTTGTTTTCCCACTAGGTTTGTTTCCCCACAAGGTTTGTTTTCCCACAAGGTTTGTTTTCCCCCAAGGTTGGTTTTCCCGCAAGGTTGGTTTTCCCACAAGGTTTTTTTTCCCACTGTGTTGGTTTTCCCAAAAGGTTCGCTTTCCCACAAGGTTGGTTTTCCCACAAGGTTGGTTTTCCCGCAGGGTTGCTTTCCCCATAAGGTTGGTTTTCCCACAAGGTTTGTTTTCTCACAAGGTTTGTTTTCCCACTAGGTTGTTTTTCCCACTAGGTTGGTTTTCCCACAAGGTTTGTTTTCCCACAAGCTTTGTTTTTCCCCAAGGTTGGTTTTCCGGCAAGGTTGGTTTTCCCACAAGGTTTGTTTTCCCACTGTGTTGGTTTTCCCAAAAGGTTCGCTTTCCCGCAAGGTTGGTTTTCCCACAAGGTTTGTTTCCCCACAAGGTTTGTTTTCCCATAAGATTTGTTTTCCCACAAGGTTTGTTTTCCCATAAGGTTTGTTTTCCCACAAGGTTTGTTTTCCCACAAGGTTGTTTTTCCCGAAAGGTTTGTTTCCCCACAAGGTTTGTTTTCCCACTAGGTTTGTTTTCCCATAAGGTTGGTTTTCCCACAAGGTTTGTTTTCTCACAAGGTTTGTTTTCCCACTAGGTTTGGTTCCCCACAAGGTTTGTTTTCTCACAAGGTTTGTTTTCCCACAAGGTTTGTTTTCCCACAAGGTTTATTTTCGGGAAAACCTACCTTGTGGGACAACCAACCTTGTGGGAAAGCGAACCTTTTGGGAAAACCAACACAGTGGGAAAACAAACCTTGTGGGAAAACCAACCTTGCGGGAAAACCAACCTTGGGGGAAAACAAACCTTGTGGGAAAACAAACCTTGTGGGGAAACAAACCTAGTGGGAAAACAATCCTTGTGGGAAAACAAACCTTGTGGGGAAACAAACCTTGCGGAAAAACTAACCTTGTGGGAAAACAAACCCTGCGGGAAAACCAACCTTGTGGGAAAACCAACCTTGTGGGGAAACAAACCTTTCAGGAAAACCAACCTTGTGGGAAAACAAACCTTGTGGGAAAACAAACCTTGTGGGAAAACAAACCTTGTGGGAAAACAAACCTTGTGAGAAAACAAACCTTGTGGGGAAACAAACCTAGTGGAAAAACAAACCTTGTGAGAAAACAAACCTTGTGGGAAAACCAAACTTATGGGAAAACAAACCTAGTGGGAAAACAACCCTTGTGGGGAAATAAACCTTTCGGGAACACCAACCTTGTGGGAAAACAAACCTTGAGGGAACAAACCTTGTGGGAAAACCAACCTTGCGGGAAAGCGAACCTTGCGGGAAAGCGAACCTTTTGGGAAAACCAACACAGTGGGAAAACAAACCTTGTGAGAAAACAATCCTTGTGGGAAAACAAACCTTGTGGGAAAACAAGCCTTGTGGGGAAACAAACCTTGTGGGAAAACTAACCTTGTGGGAAAACAAACCTTGGGGGAAAACTAACCTTGTGGGAAAACAGACCCTGCGGGAAAACCAACCTTGTTGGAAAACCAACCTTGTGGAGAAACAAACCTTTCGGGAAAACCAACCTTGTAGGAAAACAAACCTTGTGGGAAAACCAACCTTATGGGGAAAGCAACCCTGCGAGAAAACCAACCTTGTGGGAAAACCAACACAGTGGGAAAACAAACCTTGTGGAAAAACCAACCTTGCGGGAAAACCAACCTTGGGGGAAAACAAAGCTTGTGGGAAAACAAACCTTGTTGGAAAACCAACCTAGTGGGAAAAACAACCTAGTGGGAAAACAAACCTTGTGAGAAAACAAACCTTGTGGGAAAACCAACCTTATGGGGAAAGCAACCCTGCGAGAAAACCAACCTTGTGGGAAAACCAACCTTGTTTGAAAACCAACCTTTTGGGAAAGCGAACCTTTTGGGAAAACCAACACAGTGGGAAAACAAACCTTGTGGGAAAACAAATCTTGTGGGGAAACAAACCTTGCGGGAAAACTAACCTTGTGGGAAAACAAACCCTGCGGGAAAACCAACCGTGTGGGAAAACCAACCTTGTGGGGAAACAAAGCTTTCGGGAAAACCAACCTTGTGGGAAAACAAACCTTGTGGGAAAACAAACCTTGTGGGGAAACAAACCTTGTGGGAAAACCAACCTTGCGGGAAAGCGAACCTTTTGGGAAAACCAACACAGTGGGAAAACAAACCTTGTGGGTAAACCAACCTTGCGGGAAAACCAACCTTGGGGGAAAACAAAGCTTGTGGGAAAACAAACCTTGTGGGAAAACCAACCTAGTGGGATAAACAACCTTGGGGGAAAACAAAGCTTGTGGGAAAACAAACCTTGTGGGAAAACCAACCTAGTGGGAAAAACAACCTAGTGGGAAAACAAACCTTGTGAGAAAACAAACCTTGTGGGAAAACCAACCTTATGGGGA
Source organism: Branchinecta lynchi (assembly GCA_023053575.1). Classification (NCBI taxonomy): domain Eukaryota; kingdom Metazoa; phylum Arthropoda; class Branchiopoda; order Anostraca; family Branchinectidae; genus Branchinecta; species Branchinecta lynchi. The sequence goes on along the minus strand of JAKZAP010000206.1, from coordinate 46,806 downwards.
AAGCAACCCTGCGGGAAAACCAACCTTGTGGGAAAACCAACCTTGTGGGAAAACCAACCTTGTGGGAAAGCCAACCTTTTGGGAAAACCAACACAGTGGGAAAACAAACCTTGTGGGAAAACAAACCTTGTGGGGAAAAAAACCTTGCGGGAAAACTAACTTTGTGGGAAAACAAACCCTGCATGAAAACCAACCTTGGGGGAAAACAAAGCTTGTGGGAAAACAAACCTTGTGGGATAACCAACCTAGTGGGAAAAACAACCTAGTGGGAAAACAAACCTTGTGAGAAAACAAACCTTGTGGGAAAACCAACCTTATGGGGAAAGCAACCCTCCGGGAAAACCAACCTTGTGGGAAAACCAACCTTGTGGGAAAACCAACCTTGTGGGAAAACCAACTTTTTGGGAAAACCAACACAGTGGGAAAACAAACCTTGTGGGAAAACAAACCTTGTGGGGAAAGAAACCTTGCGGGAAAACTAACCTTGTGGGAAAACAAACCCTGCGGGAAAACCAACCTTGTGGGAAAACCAACCTTGTGGGGAAACAAACCTTTCGGGAAAACCAACCTTGTGGGAAAACAAACCTTGCGGGAAAACTAACCTTGTGGGAAAACAAACCTTGCGGGAAAACCAACCTTGTGGGAAAACCAACCTTGTGGGGAAACAAACCTTTCGGGAAAACCAACCTTGTGGGAAAACAAACCTTGTGGGAAAACAAACCTTGTGGGGAAACAAACCTTGTGGGAAAACCAACCTTGCGGGAAAGCGAACCTTTTGGGAAAACCAACACAGTGGGGAAACAAACCTTGTGGGTAAACCAACCTTGCGGGAAAACCAACCTTGGGGGAAAACAAAGCTTGTGGGAAAACAAACCTTGTGGGAAAACCAACCTAGTGGGAAGAACAACCTACTGGGAAAACAAACCTTGTGAGAAAACAAACCTTGTGGGAAAACCAACCTTATGGGGAAAGCAACCCTGCAGGAAAACCAACCTTGTGGGAAAACCAACCTTGTGGGAAAGCGAACCTTTTGGGAAAACCAACACAGTGGGAAAACAAACCTTGTGGGAAAACCAACCTTGTGGGAAAACAAACCTTGTGGGAAAACCAACCTTGTGGGAAAACAAACCTTGTGGGAAAACAAACCTTGTGGGAAAGCGAACCTTTTGGGAAAACCAACACAGTGGGGAAACAAACCTTTCGGGAAAACCAACCTTGTGGGAAAACAAACCTTGTGGGAAAACAAACCTTGTGGGAAAACAAACCTTGTGAGAAAACAAACCTTGTGGGGAAACAAACCTAGTGGAAAAACAAACCTTGTGAGAAAACAAACCTTGTGGGAAAACCAACCTTATGGGAAAACAAACCTAGTGGGAAAACAACCCTTGTGGGGAAATAAACCTTGGGGGAACACCAACCTTGTGGGAAAACAAACCTTGTGGGAACAAACCTTGTGGGAAAACCAACCTTGCGGGAAAGCGAACCTTGCGGGAAAGCGAACCTTTTGGGAAAACCAACACAGTGGGAAAACAAACCTTGTGAGAAAACAATCCTTGTGGGAAAACAAACCTTGTGGGGAAACAAACCTTGTGGGGAAACAAACCTTGTGGGAAAACTAACCTTGTGGGAAAACAAACCTTGCGGGAAAACTAACCTTGTGGGAAAACAAACCCTGCGGGAAAACCAACCTTGTGGGAAAACCAACCTTGTGGAGAAACAAACCTTTCGGGAAAACCAACCTTGTAGGAAAACAAACCTTGTGGGAAAAGAAACCTTGTGGGAAAACAAACCTTGTGGGAAAACAAACCTTGTGAGAAAACAAACCTTGTGGGGAAACAAACCTTGGGGGAAAACCAACCTTGGGGGAAAACAAAGCTTGTGGGAAAACAAACCTTTTTGGAAAACCAACCTAGTGGGAAAAACAACCTAGTGGGAAAACAAACCCTGTGAGAAAACAAACCTTGTGGGAAAACCAACCTAATGGGGAAAGCAACCCTGCGAGAAAACCAACCTTGTGGGAAAACCAACACAGTGGGAAAACAAACCTTGTGGGAAAACCAACCTTGCGGGAAAACCAACCTTGGGGGAAAACAAAGCTTGTGGGAAAACAAACCTTGTTGGAAAACCAACCTAGTGGGAAAAACGACCTAGTGGGAAAACAAACATTGTGAGAAAACAAACCTTGTGGGAAAACCAACCTTATGGGGAAAGCAACCCTGCGAGAAAACCAACCTTGTGGGAAAACCAACCTTGTGGGAAAACCAACCTTTTGGGAAAGCGAACCTTTTGGGAAAACCAACACAGTGGGAAAACAAACCTTGTGGGAAAACAAATCTTGTGGGGAAACAAACCTTGCGGGAAAACTAACCTTGTGGGAAAACAAACCCTGCGGGAAAACCAACCTTGTGGGAAAACCAACCTTGTGGGGAAACAAACCTTTCGGGAAAACCAACCTTGTGGGAAAACAAACCTTGTGGGAAAACAAACCTTGTGGGGAAACAAACCTTGTGGGAAAACCAACCTTGCGGGAAAGCGAACCTTTTGGGAAAACCAACACAGTGGGAAAACTAACCTTGTGGGTAAACCAACCTTGCGGGAAAACCAACCTTGGGGGAAAACAAAGCTTGTGGGAAAACAAACCTTGTGGGAAAACCAACCTAGTGGGAAAAACAACCTTGGGGGAAAACAAAGCTTGTGGGAAAACAAACCTTGTGGGAAAACCAACCTAGTGGGAAAAACAACCTAGTGGGAAAACAATCCTTGTGAGAAAACAAACCTTGTGGGAAAACCAACCTTATGGGGAAAGCAACCCTGCGGGAAAACCAACCTTGTGGGAAAACCAACCTTGTGGGAAAACCAACCTTGTGGGAAAGCGAACCTTTTGGGAAAACCAACACAGTGGGAAAACAAACCTTGTGGGAAAACAAACCTTGTGGGGAAACAAACCTTGCGGGAAAACTAACTTTGTGGGAAAACAAACCCTGCGGGAAAACCAACCTTGGGGGAAAACAAAGCTTGTGGGAAAACAAACCTTGTGGGAAAACCAACCTAGTGGGAAAAACAACCTAGTGGGAAAACAAACCTTGTGGGAAAACAAACCTTGTGGGGAAACAAACCTTGTGGGGAAACAAACCTTGTGGGAAAACTAACCTTGTGGGAAAACAAACCTTGCGGGAAAACTAACCTTGTGGGAAAAAAAACCCTGCGGGAAAACCAACCTTGTGGGAAAACCAACCTTGTGGAGAAACAAACCTTTCGGGAAAACCAACCTTGTAGGAAAACAAACCTTGTGGGAAAAGAAACCTTGTGGTAAAACAAACCTTGTGGGAAAACAAACCTTGTGAGAAAACAAACCTTGTGGGGAAACAAACCTTGGGGGAAAACCAACCTTGGGGGAAAACAAAGCTTGTGGGAAAACAAACCTTGTTGGAAAACCAACCTAGTGGGAAAAACAACCTAGTGGGAAAACAAACCTTGTGAGAAAACAAACCTTGTGGGAAAACCAACCTTATGGGGAAAGCAACCCTGCGAGAAAACCAACCTTGTGGGAAAACCAACACAGTGGGAAAACAAACCTTGTGGAAAAACCAACCTTGCGGGAAAACCAACCTTGGGGGAAAACAAAGCTTGTGGGAAAACAAACCTTGTTGGAAAACCAACCTAGTGGGAAAAACAACCTAGTGGGAAAACAAACCTTGTGAGAAAACAAACCTTGTGGGTAAACCAACCTTGCGGGAAAACCAACCTTGGGGGAAAACAAAGCTTGTGGGAAAACAAACCTTGTGGGAAAACCAACCTAGTGGGATAAACAACCTTGGGGGAAAACAAAGCTTGTGGGAAAACAAACCTTGTGGGAAAACCAACCTATTGGGAAAAACAACCTAGTGGGAAAAACAAACCTTGTGAGAAAACAAACCTTGTGGGAAAACCAACCTTATGGGGAAAGCAACCCTGCGGGAAAACCAACCTTGTGGGAAAACCAACCTTGCGGGAAAACCAACCTTGTGGGAAAGCGAACCTTTTGGGAAAACCAACACAGTGGGAAAACAAACCTTGTGGGAAAACAAACCTTGTGGGGAAACAAACCTTGCGGGAAAACTAACTTTGTGGGAAAACAAACCCTGCGGGAAAACCAACCTTGGGGGAAAACAGAGCTTGTGGGAAAACAAACCTTGTGGGATAACCAACCTAGTGGGAAAAACAACCTAGTGGGAAAACAAACCTTGTGAGAAAACAAACCTTGTGGGAAAACCAACCTTATGGGGAAAGCAACCCTCCGGGAAAACCAACCTTGTGGGAAAACCAACCTTGTGGGAAAACCAACCTTGTGGGAAAGCGAACCTTTTGGGAAAACCAACACAGTGGGAAAACAAACCTTGTGGGAAAACAAACCTTGTGGGGAAAGAAACCTTGCGGGAAAACTAACCTTGTGGGAAAACAAACCCTGCGGGAAAACCAACCTTGTGGGAAAACCAACCTTGTGGGGAAACAAACCTTTCGGGAAAACCAACCTTGTGGGAAAACAAACCTTGCGGGAAAACTAACCTTGTGGGAAAACAAACCCTGCGGGAAAACCAACCTTGTGGGAAAACCAACCTTGTGGGGAAACAAACCTTTCGGGAAAACTAACCTTGTGGGAAAACAAACCTTGTGGGAAAACAAACCTTGTGGGGAAACAAACCTTGTGGGAAAACCAACCTTGCGGGAAAGCGAACCTTTTGGGAAAACCAACACAGTGGGGAAACAAACCTTGTGGGTAAACCAACCTTGCGGGAAAACCAACCTTGGGGGAAAACAAAGCTTGTGGGAAAACAAACCTTGTGGGAAAACCAACCTAGTGGGAAGAACAACCTACTGGGAAAACAAACCTTGTGAGAAAACAAACCTTGTGGGAAAACCAACCTTATGGGGAAAGCAAACCTGCAGGAAAACCAACCTTATGGGAAAACCAACCTTGTGGGAAAGCGAACCTTTTGGGAAAACCAACACAGTGGGAAAACAAACCTTGTGGGAAAACCAACCTTGTGGGAAAGCAAACCTTGTGGGAAAACCAACCTTGTGGGAAAACAAACCTTGTGGGAAAACAAACCTTGTGGGAAAGACAACCATATGGGAAAACCAAAACAGTGGGAAAACAAACCTTGTGAGAAAACAAACCTTGTGGGAAAACAAACCTTGTGGGGAAACAAACCTTGTGGGAAAACAAACATTGTGTTAAATCAGACCTCGTGGGAAAACTAACCTTGCGGGAAAACCAACCTTGTGGGAAAACCAACCTTATGGGAAAACCAACCTTGCGGGAAAACCAACCTTGGGGGAAAACCAACCTTGTGGGAAAACAAACCTTGTGGGAAAACAAACCTTGTGGGAAAACCAACCTAGTGGGAAAACAAACCTTGTGAGAAAACAAACCTTGTGGGAAAACCAACCTTATGGGGAAACAAACCCTGCGGGAAAACCAACCTTGTAGGAAAACCAACCTTGCGGGAAAGCGAACCTTTCGGGAAAACCAACACAGTGGGAAAACAAGATTTTGTGAGAAAACAATCATTGTGGGAAAACAAACCTTGTGGGGAAACAAACCTTGTGGGGAAACAAACTTTGTGGGAAAACTAACCTTGTGGGAAAACAAACCTTGCGGGAAAACTAACCTTGTGGGAAAACAAACCCTGCGGGAAAACCAACCTTGTGGGAAAACCAACCTTGTGGGGAAACAAACCTTTCGGGAAAACCAACCTTGTGGGAAAACAAACCTTGTGGGAAAACAAACCTTGTGGGAAAACAAACCTTGTGGGAAAACAAACCTTTTGAGAAAACAAACCTTGTGGGGAAACAAACCTTGTGGGAAAACCAATCTTGCGGGAAAGCGAACCTTTTGGGAAAAACCAACACAGTGGGAAAACAAACCTTGTGGGAAAACCAACCTTGCGGGAAAACCAACCTTGGGAGAAAACAAAGCTTGTGGGAAAACAAACCTTGTGGGAAAACCAACCTAGTGGGAAAAACTACCTAGTGGGAAAACAAACCTTGTGAGAAAACAAACCTTGTGGGAATACCAACCTTATGGGGAAAGCAACCCTACGGGAAAACCAACCTTGTGGGAAAACCAACCTTGTGGGAAAACCAAAATTGTGGGAAAGCGAACCTTTTGGGAAAACCAACACAGTGGGAAAACAAACCTTGTGGGAAAACCAACCTTGCGGGAAAACCAACCTTGGGGGAAAACAAACCTTGTGGGGAAACAAACCTTGTGGGGAAACAAACCTAGTGGGAAAACAAACCTTGTGAGAAAACAATCCTTGTGGGAAAACAAACCTGGTGGGGAAACAAACCTTGCGGGAAAACTAACCTTGTGGGAAAACAAACCCTGCGGGAAAACCAACCTTGTGGGAAAACCAACCTTGTGGGGAAACAAACCTTTCGGGAAAACCAACCTTGTGGGAAAACAAACCTTGTGGGAAAACAAACCTTGTGTTAAAACAAACCTTGTGGGAAAACAAACCTTGTGAGAAAACAAACCTTGTGGGGAAACAAACCTAGTGGGAAAACAAACCTTGTGAGAAAACAAACCTTGTGGGAAAACCAACCTTATGCGAAAACAAACCTAGTGGGAAAACAAACCTTGTGGGGAAACAAACCTTTCGGGAAAACCAACCTTGCGGGAAAGCGAACCTTGAGAGAAAACCAACACAGTGGGAAAACAAACCTTGTGAGAAAACAATCCTTGTGGGAAAACAAACCTTGTGGGGAAACAAACCTTGTGGGGAAACAAACCTTGTGGGAAAACTAACCTTGTGGGAAAACAAACCCTGCGGGAAAACCAACCTTGTGGGAAAACCAACCTTGTGGGGAAACAAACCTTTCGGGAAAACCAACCTTGTGGGAAAACAAACCTTGTGGGAAAACAAACCTTGTGGGAAAACAAACCTTGTGGGAAAACAAACCTTGTGAGAAAACAAACCTTGTGGGAAAAGAAACCCTGGGGGAAAACAAATCTTGTGGGAAAACAAACCTTGTTCGAAAACCAACCTAGTGGGAAAAGCAACCTAGTGGGAACAAACCTTGTAGGAAAACCAACCTTATGGGAAAGCAACCCTGCGGGAAAACCAACCTTGTGGGAAAACCAACCTTGTGGGAAAGCGAACCTTTTGGGAAAACCAACACAGTGGGAAAACAAACCTTGTGGGAAAACCAACCTTGCGGAAAAACCAACCTTGGGGGAAAACAAACCTTGTGGGAAAACAAACCTTGTGGGGAAACAAACCTAGTGGGAAAACAAACCTTGTGAGAAAACAATCCTTGTGGGAAAACAAACCTTGTGGGGAAACAAACCTTGCGGGAAAACTAACCTTGTGGGAAAACAAACCCTGCGGGAAAACCAACCTTGTGGGAAAACCAACCTTGTGGGGAAACAAACCTTTCGGGAAAACTAACCTTGTGGGAAAACAAACCCTGCGGGAAAACCAACCTTGTGGGAAAACCAACCTTGTGGGAAAACAAACCTTGTGGGAAAACAAACCTTATGGGGAAACAAACCTTGTGGGAAAACCAACCTTGTGGGAAAGCGAACCTTTTGGGAAAACCAACACAGTATTCATTCAGCACTCGATCAGTGCGGTTGAAATCACGACCGCAGATCGGATTGGATAAGTTGAGCAAATTGTTTACCGACATTGGATCTCGCCCACGGATTGATTTTGGACTTTGTGCAAATTGCAATGAAAATCTCAACTAAGCTGTGAGTACGTAAGCTTATTGATGGAGTCTGACAAGGTGATTGTATCTGAGCTACTCTGCTTTATGAACAATAAAGTTGACAATACTGTAAAGGATGTGATCCTAAAAATTTGCCACGATTTTTATGAATTGGATGAAATAAATGAGGCAAAATCACGCCTTCGGTCTGTGCTGACCGACGCGCAGCGAAGAAAGTATTCCGAATCTTTTTCGACTGTACGAAGAATTAAGATGTTCGCTCTTGAAGATATTTTTAGCATTGTCAGCGAAATTGACAGATCAAACATTCAGTTTTGTGCCGCAAACCTGGGTCGTTTACCACCGCTTAGCATGCAACATTTTGACATTGCTTCAGTGCTAACTTCATATGAGCTTTTGCGAACGCAGATTAACGATCTGAAATCGAGTATTGAAACGATCAGAAATACCGCCGTGACTCGTGACGAGCTAGCGGCAAATAAAATTGCGGGTGCTGACTCAGGTCCGTCCCTATGTTCTGGGAATCATTTACCAAGGTCCACGTCTACAGGCACCGTTTATAATGATGCGGTTGATGAAAGCGCTGTTGAAAGTGAGGACCATGTGATCCAGTTACCTCAACTACCCAATTTAGCTACCACAATTCCCAGTGGTGAGAATGGTAGCACAAGCAATCGTAGGAGTTTCGCCGACGTGGCCGCGCGTCCCTCCATAAAACGTTCTGGAAGTCGTGCTAGTAACAAGCCCCAGCGCCCTGGCGCTGCGGTTATCGGTGCTATTTCAAATGGTGGCCTTGTTGGCGTCAGGTCTGCCTTGCAAGGTCAGTCTAGGAAGCTATTTGTCGCCCGTTTGGATGCTGGGACTGATGCCCAGGCTCTCGGAAACGCTCTTGCGAGGAAACTCAACCATAGAGGAAGTGCTTTAGTGTGTGAGCGGATTCCTAATACTCGCGGGTCTACCAGTGCTTCCTTTAAGGTGGTTATCCCTGCCAACTACTACGATACAGTAATGCGTCCAGACTTCTGGCCTAGCGGGGTTCTTGTGCGCAAATTCTATGAGCGACCTCAGGGATCTGGAAATGTGCAGCAGGCCGATTAGAGTATGTTCATATAATTGCCGATCCGTGCGCTCTAGTCGACACGAGATCAGTAATCTGTGTAGTACGTCCGATATTATATTCCTGCAAGAGATCTGGCTGTTGCAGTGTGATCTCCCCCTGTTACAAAGCATTGATTCCTCGTTCTACGGAGCAGGTGTCACCCCCGTAAATGACTCGGAGCTGCTTACCGGTAGGCCTTACGGTGGCGTTGCTGTATTGTGGAGAAAAGAGCTGGGGCCATGCTGCGATATCGTAGATCTCCATGACGACCGCATGATTGGATTTAAGATCGGTCCTCAAGGGGATGCCCTGCTTTATGTAAACGTATACTTACCTACGTGCTGCTCTGGAAATGTGTCTGAATTTGAAGATTGTCTCAGCAGGATTCACTCTATCGTTGAGTCTGAACAGTTTGATTACCTTTGTGTCCTCGGTGATTTTAATTCCAATGCTAGTCGCTGCTGTTCTCCTGACTTCTTTGGTGAGCTGCAATCTTTTGCTCAAAGCAATGACCTGTGTCTGATTGATGTGCAAAGGCTTTCAGCTAATTCATATACTTACGTGAGTGAAAGTCAACTAGGCTTGGTATCGTGGTTAGACCACGTCCTAGTGTCCAGTCCGCTTGTGCCCCTTATAAGCGAGATGTGGATAGAGTATGAGTTTGGTCCCGACCATTTACCGTTGAGGTTTGTAGTGAATATGCCGCCCAGTGGGCTGTACGATAATGTGGTATGTGCTCCGAAAGCAGTAATGCCAGCGACGAATTGGGATGTCTGCACAGAAGAAGATACCCTGAGCTACTTAGTGGCCACGCAAAATCAGCTCAATCAAATTGACCTTAGCCTGCCCTGTTTCTCTTGTGACGGTCGGAATTGTGACATAATCACACATCGGGCTGAAATTTCTAGCCTATATGCATTGTTTGTGAGTATTCTTATTTTTGCCGCTTCTAGTACTATCCCGTCGAAGGTAACAGCTCAAAATCGTAGAAAGTCCAACATTCCAGGTTGGAATCGTCACCTGAAGTCTCTTTATGGGAGTTCAAGAAGTGCTTTTTTACAATGGGTTCATATGGGTAGGCCTCTTCTTGGGCCTGTACTAGAAGCTATGAAGTTCGCACGACATTGTTTTAAAACAAGGCTCAAGCAATGTAGATCTCATTGCGAAAGTCTGAGATTTGATGCGATGGCAAAATCATTATTAATGGGTAAAGTAAAAGATTTTTGGTCTCGTGTTCGGTCAGTATTTAATGTGCCACAAGTCCTCCCTCAGACCATGGATGGGTATTCCGGGGATGAGGCCATTTGTGAGTTGTGGAGAGGCAAATTTGAGGCTCTTTTTTCTTCAGTAGGCAGTGATTGCTCTGAGTATCATGTACTGCCCTCGTCTGGCATGATCAGACCCGTAACTGAGATGGATGTTAGTACTATCATACGAAAGTTAGATACTGCTAAATCGGGGGGAGCAGACGGTGTGTCTGCTAAGCACCTCAAATTTGCTTCTGAAAGAAAGTGTGCAGTATTATGTGCCCTGTTCAATGCGTTTATTGTGCACGGGTTTGTTCCGGATTCCCTAATGTCAGTAAATTTGGTTCCAATTTTGAAAAATCGTGCTGGTCTTTTAACCAGTTCTGATAATTATCGTCCCATAGCTCTTGCTACTGTGATTTCAAAAATATTTGAGAGATGTTTGGCTGACATCCTGCGTGAATTTCTACAGACTTCATCGTTCCAGTTTGGGTTTAAACGTTATTGTGGTATAGAATTTGCTATTTTTCTACTTCGTTTTATTGTGGAGTATTTCCTACAATATTCTTCACCCGTGTTTGCTTGTTTCATAGACTCGAGTAAAGCTTTTGATCGGGTAAACCATAAGACGATGCTTGATATACTCCGTGCTAGGAGTGTACCAGCATGCTACCTCAAACTTCTATCTTATTGGTTCCGGAACCAGAAGTTCAGAATAAGGTGGGGTACGACTGTAAGTAATGAGTTTGGCCTTCTGAACGGCCTTCGGCAGGGTGGGGTTCTGTCCCCATTGCTTTACTCAGTTTATATTGACGCTTTGTCTGCCCGTCTGTCTTCGTGTATGGTTGGATGCTACATTGCCGGAAGATGTATGAACCACCTGCTTTTTGCAGACGACCTAGTGGTACTGTCGCCTACGTGTTATGGATTGAATAAGCTTCTTAAAATTTGTGACAGTTTTGCGTCACAACATGACATTCTTTTTAATACAAAGAAAACTCATGTGATGTTGTTTCGCAAAGCTGGTATTCGTGTTGCTAAAAATGATGTGCACCTGTCAGGTCGAATACTATGTTATGTCGATGAGTTCCGTTATTTAGGATTCACGTTCAAGTCTAACCTGAATGATGACCTTCATGTTAAAGAGTTGATATCGGGGCTATGCAAACGTGCAAACGTTTTAATTCGTAAGTTCAGCAAGGCTGACCTTGATGTACGCGTTCAGCTGTTTAGAACGTACTGTTATCATCTTTTTGCTTTAGCATTGGTAACTAATGCTACCGCTAAAAGTCTTAGCAACGCTAAAATAAGTTATAACCGTGTGTTCCGGCGTTTGTTTAAGCTACCATATATCTGTAGTGTTTCTTCGGCGCTCGTTTCGAGAAGATGCCTCACTTTTGAGGAAATTCGCCGTAAGGCTAGAGCGGCACTTCTGTGCCGTCTTTTGGATTCAAAGATTGAGGTTATAAAATTTGCCACTGTGCCAATTTTTCATTGCCTGCCTGTATGGCAGTCTCTTCTTGCTGCAACGCAACAGCAGGAACAGACTGCATGATTTTGTTGTTGTTGTTGTTTTCTTTTCTGTGTGTTTTCTTTTTCGTTTATGGCTATTTGCTGAATTAAAAGTATTCATTCATTCATTCAAACCTTGTGGGAAAACCAACCTTGTGGGAAAACCAACCTTGGGGGAAAACAAAGCTTGTGGGAAAACAAACCTTGTGGGAAAACCAACCTAGTGGGAAAAACAACCTAGTGGGAAAACAAACCTTGTGAGAAAACAAACCTTCTGGGAAAACCAACCTTATGGGGAAAGCAACGTTGGTTTTCCCACAAGGTTGGTTTTCCCGCAGGGTTTGTTTCCTCATAAGGTTGGTTTTCTCACAAGGTTTGTTTTCTCACAAGGTTTGTTTTCCCACAAGGTTTGTTTTCCCACAAGGTTTGTTTTCCCACAAGGTTCGTTTTCCCGCAGGGTTTGTTTTCCCACAAGGTTAGTTTTCCCGAAAGGTTTGTTTCCCCACAAGGTTGGTTTTCCCACCAGGTTGGTTTTCCCGCAGGGTTTGTTTTCCCACAAGGTTAGTTTCCCCGCAAGGTTTGTTTCCCCCCAAGGTTTGTTTTCCCACTAGGTTTGTTTCCCCACAAGGTTTGTTTTCCCACAAGGTTTGTTTTCCCCCAAGGTTGGTTTTCCCGCAAGGTTGGTTTTCCCACAAGGTTTTTTTTCCCAAAAGGTTCGCTTTCCCACAAGGTTGTTTTTCCCACTAGGTTGGTTTTCCCACAAGGTTTGTTTTCCCACAAGCTTTGTTTTTCCCCAAGGTTGGTTTTCCGGCAAGGTTGGTTTTCCCACAAGGTTTGTTTTCCCACTGTGTTGGTTTTCCCAAAAGGTTCGCTTTCCCGCAAGGTTGGTTTTCCCACAAGGTTTGTTTCCCCACAAGGTTTGTTTTCCCATAAGATTTGTTTTCCCACAAGGTTTGTTTTCCCATAAGGTTTGTTTTCCCACAAGGTTTGTTTTCCCACAAGGTTGGTTTTCCCGAAAGGTTTGTTTCCCCACAAGGTTTGTTTTCCCACTAGGTTTGTTTTCCCATAAGGTTGGTTTTCCCACAAGGTTTGTTTTCTCACAAGGTTTGTTTTCCCACTAGGTTTGGTTCCCCACAAGGTTTGTTTTCTCACAAGGTTTGTTTTCCCACAAGGTTTGTTTTCCCACAAGGTTTATTTTCGGGAAAACCAACCTTGTGGGACAACCAACCTTGTGGGAAAGCGAACCTTTTGGGAAAACCAACACAGTGGGAAAACAAACCTTGTGGGAAAACCAACCTTGCGGGAAAACCAACCTTGGGGGAAAACAAACCTTGTGGGAAAACAAACCTTGTGGGGAAACAAACCTAGTGGGAAAACAATATTTGTGGGAAAACAAACCTTGTGGGGAAACAAACCTTGCGGAAAAACTAACCTTGTGGGAAAACAAACCCTGCGGGAAAACCAACCTTGTGGGAAAACCAACCTTGTGGGGAAACAAACCTTTCAGGAAAACCAACCTTGTGGGAAAACAAACCTTGTGGGAAAACAAACCTTGTGGGAAAACAAACCTTGTGGGAAAACAAACCTTGTGAGAAAACAAACCTTGTGGGGAAACAAACCTAGTGGAAAAACAAACCTTGTGAGAAAACAAACCTTGTGGGAAAACCAAACTTATGGGAAAACAAACCTAGTGGGAAAACAACCCTTGTGGGGAAATAAACCTTTCGGGAACACCAACCTTGTGGGAAAACAAACCTTGAGGGAACAAACCTTGTGGGAAAACCAACCTTGCGGGAAAGCGAACCTTGCGGGAAAGCGAACCTTTTGGGAAAACCAACACAGTGGGAAAACAAACCTTGTGAGAAAACAATCCTTGTGGGAAAACAAACCTTGTGGGAAAACAAGCCTTGTGGGGAAACAAACCTTGTGGGAAAACTAACCTTGTGGGAAAACAAACCTTGGGGGAAAACTAACCTTGTGGGAAAACAAACCCTGCGGGAAAACCAACCTTGTGGGAAAACCAACCTTGTGGAGAAACAAACCTTTCGGGAAAACCAACCTTGTAGGAAAACAAACCTTGTGGGAAAAGAAACCTTGTGGTAAAACAAACCTTGTGGGAAAACAAACCTTGTGAGAAAACAAACCTTGTGGGGAAAGCAACCCTGCGAGAAAACCAACCTTGTGGGAAAACCAACACAGTGGGAAAACAAACCTTGTGGAAAAACCAACCTTGCGGGAAAACCAACCTTGGGGGAAAACAAAGCTTGTGGGAAAACAAACCTTGTTGGAAAACCAACCTAGTGGGAAAAACAACCTAGTGGGAAAACAAACCTTGTGAGAAAACAAACCTTGTGGGAAAACCAACCTTATGGGGAAAGCAACCCTGCGAGAAAACCAATCTTGTGGGAAAACCAACCTTGTTTGAAAACCAACCTTTTGGGAAAGCGAACCTTTTGGGAAAACAAACACAGTGGGAAAACAAACCTTGTGGAAAAACAAATCTTGTGGGGAAACAAACCTTGCGGGAAAACTAACCTTGTGGGAAAACAAACCCTGCGGGAAAACCAACCGTGTGGGAAAACCAACCTTGTGGGGAAACAAAGCTTTCGGGAAAACCAACCTTGTGGGAAAACAAACCTTGTGGGAAAACAAACCTTGTGGGGAAACAAACCTTGTGGGAAAACCAACCTTGCGGGAAAGCGAACCTTTTGGGAAAACCAACACAGTGGGAAAACAAACCTTGTGGGTAAACCAACCTTGCGGGAAAACCAACCTTGGGGGAAAACAAAGCTTGTGGGAAAACAAACCTTGTGGGAAAACCAACCTAGTGGGATAAACAACCTTGGGGGAAAACAAAGCTTGTGGGAAAACAAACCTTGTGGGAAAACCAACCTAGTGGGAAAAACAACCTAGTGGGAAAACAAACCTTGTGAGAAAACAAACCTTGTGGGAAAACCAACCTTATGGGGAAAGCAACCCTGCGGGAAAACCAACCTTGTGGGAAAACCAACCTTGTGGGAAAACCAACCTTGTGGGAAAGCGAACCTTTTGGGAAAACCAACACAGTGGGAAAACAAACCTTGTGGGAAAACAAACCTTGTGGGGAAAAAAACCTTGCGGGAAAACTAACTTTGTGGGAAAACAAACCCTGCGGGAAAACCAACCTTGGGGGAAAACAAAGCTTGTGGGAAAACAAACCTTGTGGGATAACCAACCTAGTGGGAAAAACAACCTAGTGGGAAAACAAACCTTGTGAGAAAACAAACCTTGTGGGAAAACCAACCTTATGGGGAAAGCAACCCTCCGGGAAAACCAACCTTGTGGGAAAACCAACCTTGTGGGAAAACCAACCTTGTGGGAAAGCGAACCTTTTGGGAAAACCAACACAGTGGGAAAACAAACCTTGTGGGAAAACAAACCTTGTGGGGAAAGAAACCTTGCGGGAAAACTAACCTTGTGGGAAAACAAACCCTGCGGGAAAACCAACCTTGTGGGAAAACCAACCTTGTGGGGAAACAAACCTTTCGGGAAAACCAACCTTGTGGGAAAACAAACCTTGTGGGAAAACAAACCTTGTGGGAAAACAAACCTTGTGGGAAAACAAACCTTGTGAGAAAACAAACCTTGTGGGGAAACAAACCTAGTGGAAAAACAAACCTTGTGAGAAAACAAACCTTGTGGGAAAACCAAACTTATGGGAAAACAAACCTAGTGGGAAAACAACCCTTGTGGGGAAATAAACCTTTCGGGAACACCAACCTTGTGGGAAAACAAACCTTGAGGGAACAAACCTTGTGGGAAAACCAACCTTGCGGGAAAGCGAACCTTGCGGGAAAGCGAACCTTTTGGGAAAACCAACACAGTGGGAAAACAAACCTTGTGAGAAAACAATCCTTGTGGGAAAACAAACCTTGTGGGAAAACAAGCCTTGTGGGGAAACAAACCTTGTGGGAAAACTAACCTTGTGGGAAAACAAACCTTGGGGGAAAACTAACCTTGTGGGAAAACAAACCCTGCGGGAAAACCAACCTTGTGGGAAAACCAACCTTGTGGAGAAACAAACCTTTCGGGAAAACCAACCTTGTAGGAAAACAAACCTTGTGGGAAAAGAAACCTTGTGGTAAAACAAACCTTGTGGGAAAACAAACCTTGTGAGAAAACAAACCTTGTGGGGAAAGCAACCCTGCGAGAAAACCAACCTTGTGGGAAAACCAACACAGTGGGAAAACAAACCTTGTGGAAAAACCAACCTTGCGGGAAAACCAACCTTGGGGGAAAACAAAGCTTGTGGGAAAACAAACCTTGTTGGAAAACCAACCTAGTGGGAAAAACAACCTAGTGGGAAAACAAACCTTGTGAGAAAACAAACCTTGTGGGAAAACCAACCTTATGGGGAAAGCAACCCTGCGAGAAAACCAATCTTGTGGGAAAACCAACCTTGTTTGAAAACCAACCTTTTGGGAAAGCGAACCTTTTGGGAAAACAAACACAGTGGGAAAACAAACCTTGTGGAAAAACAAATCTTGTGGGGAAACAAACCTTGCGGGAAAACTAACCTTGTGGGAAAACAAACCCTGCGGGAAAACCAACCGTGTGGGAAAACCAACCTTGTGGGGAAACAAAGCTTTCGGGAAAACCAACCTTGTGGGAAAACAAACCTTGTGGGAAAACAAACCTTGTGGGGAAACAAACCTTGTGGGAAAACCAACCTTGCGGGAAAGCGAACCTTTCGGGAAAACCAACACAGTGGGAAAACAAACCTTGTGGGTAAACCAACCTTGCGGGAAAACCAACCTTGGGGGAAAACAAAGCTTGTGGGAAAACAAACCTTGTGGGAAAACCAACCTAGTGGGATAAACAACCTTGGGGGAAAACAAAGCTTGTGGGAAAACAAACCTTGTGGGAAAACCAACCTAGTGGGAAAAACAACCTAGTGGGAAAACAAACCTTGTGAGAAAACAAACCTTGTGGGAAAACCAACCTTATGGGGAAAGCAACCCTGCGGGAAAACCAACCTTGTGGGAAAACCAACCTTGTGGGAAAACCAACCTTGTGGGAAAGCGAACCTTTTGGGAAAACCAACACAGTGGGAAAACAAACCTTGTGGGAAAACAAACCTTGTGGGGAAAAAAACCTTGCGGGAAAACTAACTTTGTGGGAAAACAAACCCTGCGGGAAAACCAACCTTGGGGGAAAACAAAGCTTGTGGGAAAACAAACCTTGTGGGATAACCAACCTAGTGGGAAAAACAACCTAGTGGGAAAACAAACCTTGTGAGAAAACAAACCTTGTGGGAAAACCAACCTTATGGGGAAAGCAACCCTCCGGGAAAACCAACCTTGTGGGAAAACCAACCTTGTGGGAAAACCAACCTTGTGGGAAAGCGAACCTTTTGGGAAAACCAACACAGTGGGAAAACAAACCTTGTGGGAAAACAAACCTTGTGGGGAAAGAAACCTTGCGGGAAAACTAACCTTGTGGGAAAACAAACCCTGCGGGAAAACCAACCTTGTGGGAAAACCAACCTTGTGGGGAAACAAACCTTTCGGGAAAACCAACCTTGTGGGAAAACAAACCTTGCGGGAAAACTAACCTTGTGGGAAAACAAACCTTGCGGGAAAACCAACCTTGTGGGAAAACCAACCTTGTGGGGAAACAAACCTTTCGGGAAAACCAACCTTGTGGGAAAACAAACCTTGTGGGAAAACAAACCTTGTGGGGAAACAAACCTTGTCGGAAAACCAACCTTGCGGGAAAGCGAACCTTTTGGGAAAACCAACACAGTGGGGAAACAAACCTTGTGGGTAAACCAACCTTGCGGGAAAACCAACCTTGGGGGAAAACAAAGCTTGTGGGAAAACAAACCTTGTGGGAAAACCAACCTAGTGGGAAGAACAACCTACTGGGAAAACAAACCTTGTGAGAAAACAAACCTTGTGGGAAAACCAACCTTATGGGGAAAGCAACCCTGCAGGAAAACCAACCTTGTGGGAAAACCAACCTTGTGGGAAAGCGAACCTTTTGGGAAAACCAACACAGTGGGAAAACAAACCTTGTGGGAAAACCAACCTTGTGGGAAAACAAACCTTGTGGGAAAACCAACCTTGTGGGAAAACAAACCTTGTGGGAAAACAAACCTTGTGGGAAAGCGAACCTTTTGGGAAAACCAACACAGTGGGGAAACAAACCTTTCGGGAAAACCAACCTTGTGGGAAAACAAACCTTGTGAGAAAACAATCCTTGTGGGAAAACAAACCTTGTGGGGAAACAAACCTTGTGGGGAAACAAACCTTGTGGGAAAACTAACCTTGTGGGAAAACAAACCTTGCGGGAAAACTAACCTTGTGGGAAAACAAACCCTGCGGGAAAACCAACCTTGTGGGAAAACCAACCTTGTGGAGAAACAAACCTTTCGGGAAAACCAACCTTGTAGGAAAACAAACCTTGTGGGAAAAGAAACCTTGTGGGAAAACAAACCTTGTGGGAAAACAAACCTTGTGAGAAAACAAACCTTGTGGGGAAACAAACCTTGGGGGAAAACCAACCTTGGGGGAAAACAAAGCTTGTGGGAAAACAAACCTTTTTGGAAAACCAACCTAGTGGGAAAAACAACCTAGTGGGAAAACAAACCCTGTGAGAAAACAAACCTTGTGGGAAAACCAACCTAATGGGGAAAGCAACCCTGCGAGAAAACCAACCTTGTGGGAAAACCAACACAGTGGGAAAACAAACCTTTTGGGAAAGCGAACCTTTTGGGAAAACCAACACAGTGGGAAAACAAACCTTGTGGGAAAACAAATCTTGTGGGGAAACAAACCTTGCGGGAAAACTAACCTTGTGGGAAAACAAACCCTGCGGGAAAACCAACCTTGTGGGAAAACCAACCTTGTGGGGAAACAAACCTTTCGGGAAAACCAACCTTGTGGGAAAACAAACCTTGTGGGAAAACAAACCTTGTGGGGAAACAAACCTTGTGGGAAAACCAACCTTGCGGGAAAGCGAACCTTTTGGGAAAACCAACACAGTGGGAAAACTAACCTTGTGGGTAAACCAACCTTGCGGGAAAACCAACCTTGGGGGAAAACAAAGCTTGTGGGAAAACAAACCTTGTGGGAAAACCAACCTAGTGGGAAAAACAACCTTGGGGGAAAACAAAGCTTGTGGGAAAACAAACCTTGTGGGAAAACCAACCTAGTGGGAAAAACAACCTAGTGGGAAAACAATCCTTGTG
The DNA here is from genome assembly GCA_023053575.1 of Branchinecta lynchi. NCBI lineage: Eukaryota > Metazoa > Arthropoda > Branchiopoda > Anostraca > Branchinectidae > Branchinecta > Branchinecta lynchi. Next base: position 28,001 of record JAKZAP010000206.1, on the reverse strand, counting down.
AGAAAACAAACCTTGTGGGAAAACCAACCTTATGGGGAAAGCAACCCTGCGGGAAAACCAACCTTGTGGGAAAACCAACCTTTTGGGAAAACCAACCTTGTGGGAAAGCGAACCTTTTGGGAAAACCAACACAGTGGGAAAACAAACCTTGTGGGAAAACAAACCTTGTGGGGAAACAAACCTTGCGGGAAAACTAACTTTGTGGGAAAACAAACCCTGCGGGAAAACCAACCTTGGGGGAAAACAAAGCTTGTGGGAAAACAAACCTTGTGGGAAAACCAACCTAGTGGGAAAAACAACCTAGTGGGAAAACAAACCTTGTGGGAAAACAAACCTTGTGGGGAAACAAACCTTGTGGGGAAACAAACCTTGTGGGAAAACTAACCTTGTGGGAAAACAAACCTTGCGGGAAAACTAACCTTGTGGGAAAACAAACCCTGCGGGAAAACCAACCTTGTGGGAAAACCAACCTTGTGGAGAAACAAACCTTTCGGGAAAACCAACCTTGTAGGAAAACAAACCTTGTGGGAAAAGAAACCTTGTGGTAAAACAAACCTTGTGGGAAAACAAACCTTGTGAGAAAACAAACCTTGTGGGGAAACAAACCTTGGGGGAAAACCAACCTTGGGGGAAAACAAAGCTTGTGGGAAAACAAACCTTGTTGGAAAACCAACCTAGTGGGAAAAACAACCTAGTGGGAAAACAAACCTTGTGAGAAAACAAACCTTGTGGGAAAACCAACCTTATGGGGAAAGCAACCCTGCGAGAAAACCAACCTTGTGGGAAAACCAACACAGTGGGAAAACAAACCTTGTGGAAAAACCAACCTTGCGGGAAAACCAACCTTGGGGGAAAACAAAGCTTGTGGGAAAACAAACCTTGTTGGAAAACCAACCTAGTGGGAAAAACAACCTAGTGGGAAAACAAACCTTGTGAGAAAACAAACCTTGTGGGAAAACCAACCTTATGGGGAAAGCAACCCTGCGAGAAAACCAACCTTGTGGGAAAACCAACCTTGTGGGAAAACCAACCTTTTGGGAAAGCGACCTTTTGGGAAAACCAACACAGTGGGAAAACAAACCTTGTGGGAAAACAAATCTTGTGGGGAAACAAACCTTGCGGGAAAACTAACCTTGTGGGAAAACAAACCCTGCGGGAAAACCAACCGTGTGGGAAAACCAACCTTGTGGGGAAACAAACCTTTCGGGAAAACCAACCTTGTGGGAAAACAAACCTTGTGGGTAAACCAACCTTGCGGGAAAACCAACCTTGGGGGAAAACAAAGCTTGTGGGAAAACAAACCTTGTGGGAAAACCAACCTAGTGGGATAAACAACCTTGGGGGAAAACAAAGCTTGTGGGAAAACAAACCTTGTGGGAAAACCAACCTATTGGGAAAAACAACCTAGTGGGAAAACAAACCTTGTGAGAAAACAAACCTTGTGGGAAAACCAACCTTATGGGGAAAGCAACCCTGCGGGAAAACCAACCTTGTGGGAAAACCAACCTTGTGGGAAAACCAACCTTGTGGGAAAGCGAACCTTTTGGGAAAACCAACACAGTGGGAAAACAAACCTTGTGGGAAAACAAACCTTGTGGGGAAACAAACCTTGCGGGAAAACTAACTTTGTGGGAAAACAAACCCTGCGGGAAAACCAACCTTGGGGGAAAACAAAGCTTGTGGGAAAACAAACCTTGTGGGATAACCAACCTAGTGGGAAAAACAACCTAGTGGGAAAACAAACCTTGTGAGAAAACAAACCTTGTGGGAAAACCAACCTTATGGGGAAAGCAACCCTCCGGGAAAACCAACCTTGTGGGAAAACCAACCTTGTGGGAAAACCAACCTTGTGGGAAAGCGAACCTTTTGGGAAAACCAACACAGTGGGAAAACAAACCTTGTGGGAAAACAAACCTGGTGGGGAAAGAAACCTTGCGGGAAAACTAACCTTGTGGGAAAACAAACCCTGCGGGAAAACCAACCTTGTGGGAAAACCAACCCTGTGGGGAAACAAACCTTTCGGGAAAACCAACCTTGTGGGAAAACAAACCTTGCGGGAAAACTAACCTTGTGGGAAAACAAACCCTGCGGGAAAACCAACCTTGTGGGAAAACCAACCTTGTGGGGAAACAAACCTTTCGGGAAAACCAACCTTGTGGGAAAACAAACCTTGTGGGAAAACAAACCTTGTGGGGAAACAAACCTTGTGGGAAAACCAACCTTGCGGGAAAGCGAACCTTTTGGGAAAACCAACACAGTGGGGAAACAAACCTTGTGGGTAAACCAACCTTGCGGGAAAACCAACCTTGGGGGAAAACAAAGCTTGTGGGAAAACAAACCTTGTGGGAAAACCAACCTAGTGGGAAGAACAACCTACTGGGAAAACAAACCTTGTGAGAAAACAAACCTTGTGGGAAAACCAACCTTATGGGGAAAGCAACCCTGCAGGAAAACCAACCTTATGGGAAAACCAACCTTGTGGGAAAGCGAACCTTTTGGGAAAACCAACACAGTGGGAAAACAAACCTTGTGGGAAAACCAACCTTGTGGGAAAGCAAACCTTGTGGGAAAACCAACCTTGTGGGAAAACAAACCTTGTGGGAAAACAAACCTTGTGGGAAAGCGAACCTTTTGGGAAAACCAACACAGTGGGGAAACAAACCTTTCGGGAAAACCAACCTTGTGGGAAAACAAACCTTGTGGGAAAACAAACCTTGTGGGAAAACAAACCTTGTGAGAAAACAAACCTTGTGGGGAAACAAACCTAGTGGAAAAACAAACCTTGTGAGAAAACAAACCTTGTGGGAAAACCAACCTTATTGGAAAACAAACCTAGTGGGAAAACAACCCTTGTGGGGAAATAAACCTTTCGGGAACACCAACCTTGTGGGAAAACAAACCTTGTGGGAACAAACCTTGTGGGAAAACCAACCTTGCGGGAAAGCGAACCTTGCGGGAAAGCGAACCTTTTGGGAAAACCAACACAGTGGGAAAACAAACCTTGTGAGAAAACAATCCTTGTGGGAAAACAAACCTTGTGGGGAAACAAACCTTGTGGAGAAACAAACCTTGTGGGAAAACTAACCTTGTGGGAAAACAAACCTTGCGGGAAAACTAACCTTGTGGGAAAACAAACCCTGCGGGAAAACCAACCTTGTGGGAAAAACAACCTTGTGGAGAAACAAACCTTTCGGGAAAACCAACCTTGTAGGAAAACAAACCTTGTGGGAAAAGAAACCTTGTGGGAAAACAAACCTTGTGAGAAAACAAACCTTGTGGGGAAACAAACCTTGGGGGAAAACCAACCTTGGGGGAAAACAAAGCTTGTGGGAAAACAAACCTTTTTGGAAAACCAACCTAGTGGGAAAAACAACCTAGTGGGAAAACAAACCTTGTGAGAAAAGAAACCTTGTGGGAAAACCAACCTAATGGGGAAAGCAACCCTGCGAGAAAACCAACCTTGTGGGAAAACCAACACAGTGGGAAAACAAACCTTGTGGGAAAACCAACCTTGCGGGAAAACCAACCTTGGGGGAAAACAAAGCTTGTGGGAAAACAAACCTTGTTGGAAAACCAACCTAGTGGGAAAAACGACCTAGTGGGAAAACAAACCTTGTGAGAAAACAAACCTTGTGGGAAAACCAACCTTATGGGGAAAGCAACCCTGCGAGAAAACCAACCTTGTGGGAAAACCAACCTTGTGGGAAAACCAACCTTTTGGGAAAGCGAACCTTTTGGGAAAACCAACACAGTGGGAAAACAAACCTTGTGGGAAAACAAATCTTGTGGGGAAACAAACCTTGCGGGAAAACTAACCTTGTGGGAAAACAAAACCCTGCGGGAAAACCAACCTTGTGGGAAAACCAACCTTGTGGGGAAACAAACCTTTCGGGAAAACCAACCTTGTGGGAAAACAAACCTTGTTGGGAAACAAACCTTGCGGGAAAACTAACTTTGTGGGAAAACAAACCCTGCGGGAAAACCAACCTTGGGGGAAAACAAAGCTTGTGGGAAAACAAACCTTGTGGGATAACCAACCTAGTGGGAAAAACAACCTAGTGGGAAAACAAACCTTGTGAGAAAACAAACCTTGTGGGAAAACCAACCTTATGGGGAAAGCAACCCTCCGGGAAAACCAACCTTGTGGGAAAACCAACCTTGTGGGAAAACCAACCTTGTGGGAAAGCGAACCTTTTGGGAAAACCAACACAGTGGGAAAACAAACCTTGTGGGAAAACAAACCTTGTGGGGAAAGAAACCTTGCGGGAAAACTAACCTTGTGGGAAAACAAACCCTGCGGGAAAACCAACCTTGTGGGAAAACCAACCTTGTGGGGAAACAAACCTTTCGGGAAAACCAACCTTGTGGGAAAACAAACCTTGCGGGAAAACTAACCTTGTGGGAAAACAAACCCAGCGGGAAAACCAACCTTGTGGGAAAACCAACCTTGTGGGGAAACAAACCTTTCGGGAAAACCAACCTTGTGGGAAAACAAACCTTGTGGGAAAACAAACCTTGTGGGGAAACAAACCTTGTGGGAAAACCAACCTTGCGGGAAAGCGAACCTTTTGGGAAAACCAACACAGTGGGGAAACAAACCTTGTGGGTAAACCAACCTTGCGGGAAAACCAACCTTGGGGGAAAACAAAGCTTGTGGGAAAACAAACCTTGTGGGAAAACCAACCTAGTGGGAAGAACAACCCACTGGGAAAACAAACCTTGTGAGAAAACAAACCTTGTGGGAAAACCAACCTTATGGGGAAAGCAACCCTGCAGGAAAACCAACCTTGTGGGAAAACCAACCTTGTGGGAAAGCGAACCTTTTGGGAAAACCAACACAGTGGGAAAACAAACCTTGTGGGAAAACCAACCTTGTGGGAAAACAAACCTTGTGGGAAAACCAACCTTGTGGGAAAACAAACCTTGTGGGAAAACAAACCTTGTGGGAAAGCGAACCTTTTGGGAAAACCAACACAGTGGGGAAACAAACCTTTCGGGAAAACCAACCTTGTGGGAAAACAAACCTTGTGGGAAAACAAACCTTGTGGGAAAACAAACCTTGTGAGAAAACAAACCTTGTGGGGAAACAAACCTAGTGGAAAAACAAACCTTGTGAGAAAACAAACCTTGTGGGAAAACCAACCTTATGGGAAAACAAACCTAGTGGGAAAACAACCCATGTGGGGAAATAAACCTTTCGGGAACACCAACCTTGTGGGAAAACAAACCTTGTGGGAACAAACCTTGTGGGAAAACCAACCTTGCGGGAAAGCGAACCTTGCGGGAAAGCGAACCTTTTGGGAAAACCAACACAGTGGGAAAACAAACCTTGTGAGAAAACAATCCTTGTGGGAAAACAAACCTTGTGGGGAAACAAACCTTGTGGGGAAACAAACCTTGTGGGAAAACTAACCTTGTGGGAAAACAAACCTTGCGGGAAAACTAACCTTGTGGGAAAACAAACCCTGCGGGAAAACCAACCTTGTGGGAAAACCAACCTTGTGGAGAAACAAACCTTTCGGGAAAACCAACCTTGTAGGAAAACAAACCTTGTGGGAAAAGAAACCTTGTGGGAAAACAAACCTTGTGCGAAAACAAACCTTGTGAGAAAACAAACCTTGTGGGGAAACAAACCTTGGGGGAAAACCAATCTTGGGGGAAAACAAAGCTTGTGGGGAAACAAACCTTTTTGGAAAACCAACCTAGTGGGAAAAACAACCTAGTGGGAAAACAAACCTTGTGAGAAAACAAACCTTGTGGGAAAACCAACCTAATGGGGAAAGCAACCCTGCGAGAAAACCAACCTTGTGGGAAAACCAACACAGTGGGAAAACAAACCTTGTGGGAAAACCAACCTTGCGGGAAAACCAACCTTGGGGGAAAACAAAGCTTGTGGGAAAACAAACCTTGTTGGAAAACCAACCTAGTGGGAAAAACGACCTAGTGGGAAAACAAACCTTGTGAGAAAACAAACCTTGTGGGAAAACCAACCTTATGGGGAAAGCAACCCTGCGAGAAAACCAACCTTGTGGAAAAAACAACCTTGTGGGAAAACCAACCTTTTGGGAAAGCGAACCTTTTGGGAAAACCAACACAGTGGGAAAACAAACCTTGTGGGAAAACAAATCTTGTGGGGAAACAAACCTTGCGGGAAAACTAACCTTGTGGGAAAACAAACCCTGCGGGAAAACTAACCTTGTGGGAAAACCAACCTTGTGGGGAAACAAACCTTTCGGGAAAACCAACCTTGTGGGAAAACAAACCTTGTGGGAAAACAAACCTTGTGGGGAAACAAACCTTGTGGGAAAACCAACCTTGCGGGAAAGCGAACCTTTTGGGAAAACCAACACAGTGGGAAAACAAACCTTGTGGGTAAACCAACCTTGCGGGAAAACCAACCTTGGGGGAAAACAAACCTTTTGGGAAAATAAACATTGTGGGGAAACAAACCTAGTGGGAAAACAAACCTTGTGAGAAAACAATCCTTGTTGGAAAACAAACCTTGTGGGGAAACAAACCTTGCGGGAAAACTAACCTTGTGGGAAAACAAACCCTGCGGGAAAACCAACCTTGTGGGAAAACCAACCTTGTGGGGAAACAAACCTTTCGGGAAAACTAACCTTGTGGGAAAACAAACCCTGCAGGAAAACCAACCTTGTGGGAAAACAAACCTTGTGGGAAAAAAAACCTTATGGGGAAACAAACCTTGTGGGAAAACCAACCTTGTGAGAAAACTAACGTTGTGGCAAAACCAACCTTGTGGGAAAACCTACCTAGAGGAAAAACAAATCTTGAGGGAAAACAAACCTTGTGGGAAAACAAACCTTGTGGGAAAGACAACCTTATGGGAAAACCAAAACAGTGGGAAAACAAACCTTGTGAGAAAACAAACCTTGTGGGAAAACAAACCTTGTGGGAAAACAAACATTGTGTTAAATCAGACCTTGTGGGAAAACTAACCTTGCGGGAAAACCAACCTTGTGGGAAAACCAACCTTATGGGAAAACCAACCTTGCGGGAAAACCAACCTTGGGGGAAAACCAACCTTGTGGGAAAATAAACCTTGTGGGAAAACAAACCTTGTGGGAAAACCAACCTAGTGGGAAAACAAACCTTGTGAGAAAACAAACCTTGTGGGAAAACCAACCTTATGGGGAAACAAACCCTGCGGGAAAACCAACCTTGTGGGAAAACCAACCTTGCGGGAAAGCGAACCTTTTGGGAAAACCAACAGAGTGGGAAAACAAACCTTGTGAGAAAACAATCCTTGTGGGAAAAACAAACCTTGTGGGGAAACAAACCTTGTGGGGAAACAAACCTTGTGGGAAAACTAACCTTGTGGGAAAACAAACCTTGCGGGAAAACTAACCTTGTGGGAAAACAAACCCTGCGGGAAAACCAACCTTGTGGGAAAACCAACCTTGTGGGGAAACAAACCTTTCGGGAAAACCAACCTTGTGGGAAAACAAACCTTGGGAGAAAACAAACCTTGTGGGAAAACAAACCTAGTGGGAAAACAAACCTTGTGAGAAAACAAACCTTGTGGGAAAACCAACCTTGCGGGAAAGCGAACCTTGCGGGAAAGCGAACCTTTTGGGAAAACCAACACAGTGGGAAAACAAAATTTTGTGAGAAAACAATCATTGTGGGAAAACAAACCTTGTGGGGAAACAAACCTTGTGGGGAAACAAACCTTGTGGGAAAACTAACCTTGTGGGAAAACAAACCTTGCGGGAAAACTAACCTTGTGGGAAAAAAAACCCTGCGGGAAAACCAACCTTGTGGGAAAACCAACCTTGTGGGGAAACAAACCTTTCGGGAAAACCAACCTTGTGGGAAAACAAACCTTGTGGGAAAACAAACCTTGTGGGAAAACAAACCTTGTGAGAAAACAAACCTTGTGGGAAAAAAACCCTGCGGGAAAACCAACCTTGTGGGAAAACCAACCTTGTGGGGAAACAAACCTTTCGGGAAAACCAACCTTGTGGGAAAACAAACCTTGTGGGAAAAACAACCTAGTGGGAAAACAAACCTTGTGAGAAAACAAACCTTGTGAGAAAACCAACCTTATGGGGAAAGCAACCCTACGGGAAAACCAACCTTGTGGGAAAACCAACCTTGTGGGAAAACCAAAATTGTGGGAAAGCGAACCTTTTGGGAAAACCAACACAGTGGGAAAACAAACCTTGTGGGAAAACCAACCTTGCGGGAAAACCAACCTTGGGGGAAGACAAACCTTGTGGGAAAACAAACCTTGTGGGGAAACAAACCTAGTGGGAAAACAAACCTTGTGAGAAAACAATCCTTGTGGGAAAACAAACCTGGTGGGGAAACAAACCTTGCGGGAAAACTAACCTTGTGGGAAAACAAACCCTGCGGGAAAACCAACCTTGTGGGAAAACCAACCTTGTGGGGAAACAAACCTTTCGGGAAAACCAACCTTGTGGGAAAACAAACCTTGTGGGAAAACAAACCTTGTGTTAAAACAAATCTTGTGGGAAAACAAACCTTGTGAGAAAACAAACCTTGTGGGGAAACAAACCTATTGGGAAAACAAAGCTTGTGAGAAAACAAACCTTGTGGGAAAACCAACCTTATGGGAAAACAAACCTAGTGGGAAAACAAACCTTGTGGGGAAACAAACCTTTCGGGAAAACCAACCTTGTGGGAAAACCAACCTAGTGGGAAAACAAACCTTGTGAGAAAACAAACCTTGTGGGAAAACCAACCTTATGGGGAAACAAACCCTGCGTTAAAACCAACCTTGTGGGAAAACCAACCTTGCGGGAAAGCGAACCTTGAGGGAAAACCAACACAGTGGGAAAACAAACCTTGTGAGAAAACAATCCTTGTGGGAAAACAAACCTTGTGGGGAAACAAACCTTGTGGGGAAACAAACCTTGTGGGAAAACTAACCTTGTGGGAAAACAAACCCTGCGGGGAAAACCAACCTTGTGGGAAAACCAACCTTGTGGGGAAACAAACCTTTCGGGAAAACCAACCTTGTGGGAAAACAAACCTTGTGGGAAAACAAACCTTGTGGGAAAACAAACCTTGTGGGAAAACAAACCTTGTGAGAAAACAAACCTTGTGGGAAAAGAAACCCTGAGGGAAAACAAAGCTTGTGGGAAAACAAACCTTGTGGGAAAACCAACCTAGTGGGAAAAGCAACCTAGTGGGAACAAACCTTGTGGGAAAACCAACCTTATGGGGAAAGCAACCCTGCGGGAAAACCAACCTTGTGGGAAAACCAACCTTGTGGGAAAGCGAACCTTTTGGGAAAACCAACACAGTGGGAAAACAAACCTTGTGGGAAAACCAACCTTGCGGAAAAACCAACCTTGGGGGAAAACAAACCTTGTGGGAAAACAAACCTTGTGGGGAAACAAACCTAGTGGGAAAACAAACCTTGTGAGAAAACAATCCTTGTGGGAAAACAAACCTTGTGGGGAAACAAACCTTGCGGGAAAACTAACCTTGTGGGAAAACGAACCCTGCGGGAAAACCAACCTTGTGGGAAAACCAACCTTGTGGGGAAACAAACCTTTCGGGAAAACTAACCTTGTGGGAAAACAAACCCTGCGGGAAAACCAACCTTGTGGGAAAACCAACCTTGTGGGAAAACAAACCTTGTGGGAAAACAAACCTTATGGGGAAACAAACCTTGTGGGAAAACCAACCTTGTGAGAGAACTAACGTTGTGGGAAAACCAACCTTGTGGGAAAACAAACCTTGTGAGAAAACAAACCTTGTGGGGAAACAAACCTTGTGGGAAAACCAACCTTGCGGGAAAGCGAACCTTTTGGGAAAACCAACACAGTGGGAAAACAAACCTTGTGGGAAAACCAACCTTGCGGGAAAACCAACCTTGGGGGAAAACAAAGCTTGTGGGAAAACAAACCTTGTGGGAAAACCAACCTAGTGGGAAAAACAACCTAGTGGGAAAACAAACCTTGTGAGAAAACAAACCTTCTGGGAAAACCAACCTTATGGGGAAAGCAACCCTGCGGGAAAACCAACCTTGTGGGAAAACCAACCTTGTGGGAAAACCAACCTTGTGGGAAAGCGAACCTTTTGGGAAAACCAATACAGTGGGAAAACAAACCTTGTGGGAAAACCAACCTTGCGGGAAAACCAACCTTGGGGGAAAACAATCCTTGTTGGAAAACAAACCTTGTGGGGAAACAAACCTAGTGGGAAAACAAACCTTGTGAGAAAATAATCCTTGTGGGAAAACAAACCTTGTGGGGAAATAAACCTTGCGGGAAAACTAACCTTGTGGGAAAACAAACCCTGCGGGAAAACCAACCTTGTGGGAAAACCAACCTTGTGGGGAAACAAACCTTTCAGGAAAACCAACCTTGTGGGAAAACAAACCTTGTGGGAAAACAAACCTTGTGTTAAAACAAACCTTGTGGGAAAACAAACCTTGTGAGAAAACAAACCTTGTGGGGAAACGAACCTAGTGGGAAAACAAACCTTGTGAGAAAACAAACCTTGTGGGAAAACCAACCTTATGGGAAAACAAACCTAGTTGGAAAACAAACCTTGTGGGGAAACAAACCTTTCGGGAAAACCAACCTTGTGGGAAAACAAACCTTGTGGGAAAACCAACCTAGTGGGAAAACAAACCTTGTGAGAAAACAAACCTTGTGGGAAAACCAACCTTATGGGGAAACAAACCCTGCGGGAAAACCAACCTTGTGGGAAAACCAACCTTGCGGGACAGCGAACCTTTTGGGAAAACCAACACAGTGGGAAAACAAACCTTGTGAGAAAACAATCCTTGTGGGAAAACAAACCTTGTGGGGAAACAAACCTTGTGGGGAAACAAACCTTGTGGGAAAACTAACCTTGTGGGAAAACAAACCTTGCGGGAAAACTAACCTTGTGGGAAAACAAACCCTGCGGGAAAACCAACCTTTTGGGAAAACCAACCTTGTGGGGAAACAAACCTTTCGGGAAAACCAATCTTGTGGGAAAACAAACCTTGTGGGAAAACAAACCTTGTGGGAAAACAAACCTTGAGGGAAAACCAACCTTGTGAGAAAACAAACCTTGTGGGGAAAGAAACCCTGCGGGAAAACCAACCTTGGGGGAAAACAAACCTTGTGGGAAAACAAACCTAGTGGGAAAAACAACCTAGTGGGAAAACAAACCTTGTGAGAAAACAAACCTTGTGGGAAAACCAACCTTATGGGGAAAAAAACCCTGCGGGAAAACCAACCTTGTGGGAAAACCAACCTTTTGGGAAAACAAACCCTGCGGGAAAACCAGCCTTGTGGGAAAACAAACCTTGTGGGAAAACAAACCTAGTGGGAAAAACAACCTAGTGGGAAAACAAACCTTGTGAGAAAACGAACCTTGTGGGAAAACCAACCTTATGGGGAAAGAAACCCTGCAAGGTTTGTTTTCTCACAAGGTTTGTTTTCCCACTAGGTTTTTTTCCCACTAGGTTGGTTTTCCCACAAGGTTTGTTTTCCCACAAGCTTTGTTTTCCCCCAAGGTTGGTTTTCCCGCAATGTTGGTTTTCCCACAAGGTTTGTTTTCCCACTGTGTTGGTTTTCCCAAAAGGTTCGCTTTCCCGCAAGGTTGGTTTTCCCACAAGGTTTGTTTCCCCACAAGGTTTGTTTTCCCACAAGGTTTGTTTTCCCACAAGGTTGGTTTTCCCGAAAGGTTTGTTTCCCCACAAGGTTGGTTTTCCCACAAGGTTGGTTTTCCCGCAGGGTATGTTTTCCCACAAGGTTAGTTTTCCCGCAAGGTTTGTTTTCCCACAAGGTTAGTTTTCCCACAAGGTTTGTTTCCCCACAAGGTTTGTTTCCCCACAAGGTTTGTTTCCCCACAAGGTTTGTTTTCCCACAAGGATTGTTTTCTCACAAGGTTTGTTTTCCCACTGTGTTGGTTTTCCGAAAAGGTTCGCTTTCCCGCAAGGTTGGTTTTCCCACAAGGTTGGTTTTCCCGCAGGGTTGCTTTCCCCATAAGGTTGGTTTTCCCACAAGGTTTGTTTTCTCACAAGGTTTGTTTTCCCACAAGGTTAGTTTTCCCGCAAGGTTTGTTTTCCCACAAGGTTAGTTTTCCCACAAGGTTTGTTTCCCCACAAGGTTTGTTTCCCCACAAGGTTTGTTTTCCCACAAGGATTGTTTTCTCACAAGGTTTGTTTTCCCACTGTGTTGGTTTTCCGAAAAGGTTCGCTTTCCCGCAAGGTTGGTTTTGCCACAAGGTTGGATTTCTCGCAGGGTTTGTTTCCCCATAAGGTTTGTTTCCCCACAAGGTTTGTTTTCCCACAAGGATTGTTTTCTCACAAGGTTTGTTTTCCCACCGTGTTGGTTTTCCGAAAAGGTTCGCTTTCCCGCAAGGTTGGTTTTCCCACAAGGTTGGTTTTCCCGCAGGGTTTGTTTCCCCATAAGGTTTGTTTCCCCACAAGGTTTGTTTTCCCACAAGGATTGTTTTTTCACAAGGTTTGTTTTCCCACAAGGTTAGTTTTCCCGCAAGGTTTGTTTTCCCACAAGGTTAGTTTTCCCACAAGGTTTGTTTCCCCACAAGGTTTGTTTCCCCACAAGGTTTGTTTTCCCACAAGGATTGTTTTCTCACAAGGTTTGTTTTCCCACTGTGTTGGTTTTCCGAAAAGGTTCGCTTTCCCGCAAGGTTGGTTTTCCCACAAGGTTGTTTTTCCCGCAGGGTTTGTTTCCCCATAAGGTTTGTTTCCCCACAAGGTTTGTTTTCCCACAAGGATTGTTTTCTCACAAGGTTTGTTTTCCCACTGTGTTGGTTTTCCGAAAAGGTTCGCTTTCCCGCAAGGTTGGTTTTCCCACAAGGTTGGTTTTCCCGCAGGGTTTGTTTCCGCATAAGGTTTGTTTTCCCACAAGGTTTGTTTTCTCACAAGGTTTGTTTTCCCACAAGGTTAGTTTTCCCGCAAGGTTTGTTTTCCCACAAGGTTAGTTTTCCCACAAGGTTTGTTTCCCCACAAGGTTTGTTTCCCCACAAGGTTTGTTTTCCCACAAGGATTGTTTTCTCACAAGGTTTGTTTTCCCACTGTGTTGGTTTTCCGAAAAGGTTCGCTTTCCCGCAAGGTTGGTTTTCCCACAAGGTTGGTTTTCCCGCAGGGTTTGTTTTCCCACAAGGTTGGTTTTCCCGCAGGGTTGCTTTCCCCATAATGTTGGTTTTCCCAGAAGGTTTGTTTTCTCACAAGGTTTGTTTTCCCACTAGTTCCCCACCAGTCCATCTCTGTCTCTGTCTTGACTGACTGTCTGTCTGTCTGTCTTTCTTGACTGACTGTCTGTCTGTCTGTCTTGACTGACTGTCTGTCTGTCTGTCTTGACTTACTGTCTGTCTCTCTGTCTTGACTGACTGTCTGTCCGTCTCTCTTGACTGACTGTCTGTCTGTCAGTCTCGACTGACTGACTAACTGAATGTCTGTCTCGTCTGTCTGTCTTGACGGAGTGTCAGTCTGTCTGTCTTGACTGACTGTCTGTCTGTCTGTCTTGACTGACTGTCTGTCTGTCTGTCTTGACTGTCCGTCTGTCTGTCTTGACTGACTGTCTGTTTGTCTGTCTTGACTGACTGTCCGTCTGTCTGTCTTGACTGACTTTCTAACTGTCTGTCTTGACTGACTGTCTGTCTCTCTGTCTTGACTGACTGTCTGTCCGTCTCTCTTGACTGATTGTCTGTCTGTCTGTCTTGATTGAATGTCTGTCTGTCTGTCTTGTCTGACTAAATATCTGTCTCTCTGTTTTAACTGACTGTCTGTCTGTCTGTCTTGACTGACTGCCTGTCTCTCTGTCTTGACTGACTCTCTGTCTTGACTGACTGTCTGTCTGTCTGTCTTGACTGACTGTCTGTCTGTCTGTGTTGACTGACTGTCTTTCTGTCTGTCTTGACTGACTGTCTTGACTGACTGTCTGTTTGTCTGTCTGTCTTGACTGTCTGTCTGTCTGTCTTGACTGACTGTCTGTCTGTCTGTCTGTCTTGACTGACTGTCTTTCTGTCTGTCTGTCTGTCTTGACTGACTGTCTGTCTCTCTGTCTTGACTGACTGTCTGTCCATCTCTCTTGACTGACTGTCTGTCTGTCTGTCTTGACTGACTATCTGTCTGTCTGTCTTGTCTGACTGAATATCTGTCTCTCTGTTTTAACTGACTGTCTGTCTTCACTTACTGTCTGTCTGTCTGTCTTGACTGACTGACTGTCTGTCTGTCCTGACTGACTGTCTGTCTTTCCTGACTGACTGTCTGTCTGTCTTGACTGACTGAGTATCTGTCTGTCTTGACTAACTCTCTTTTTGTCTGTCTTGACTGATTGTCTGTCTGCCTTGAATGACTGACTGTATGTCTATCTGTCTGTCTTGACTGTCTGTCTGCCTGTCTTGACTTACTGTCTGCCTGTCTGTCTTGACTGACTATCTGTCTGTCTGTCTTGACTGACTGTCTGTCTGGACTGAATTTCTATCTGTCTGTCTTGACTGACTGTCTGTCTGGACTGACTGTCTATCTGTCTGTCTTGACTGACTGTCTGTCTGTCTGTCTTGACTAACTTTCTGTCTGTCAGTGTTGACTGACTGTCTGTGTGTCTGTCTTGACTGACTGTCTGTCTTGACTGACTGTCTGTCTGTTTATCTTGACTGACTGACTACCTGTCTCTCTGTTTTGACTGACTGTCTGTCTTGACTGACTGTCTGTCTGTCTGTCTTGACTGACTGACTGCCTGTCTGTCTTGACTGACTGAGTGTCTGACTGTCTTGACTGACTGTCTTTTTGTCTGTCTTGACTGATTGCCTGTCTACCTTGAATGACTGACTGACTGTCTGTCTGTCTGTCTGTCTTGACTGAGTGTCTGTCTGTCTGTTTTTACTGACTGTCTGTCTGTCTGTCTTGACTGACTGTCTGTCTGTCTGTCTTGACTGACTGTCTGTCTATCTGTCCTGCCTGACTGACTGTCTGTCTGTCTTGACTGACTGTCTGTCTGTCTGTCGGTCTTGACTGACTGTCTGTCTGTCTTGACTGACTCAGTCAAGACAGACAGACAGATAGACAGTCAGTCAGTCAAGGTAGACAGGCAATCAGTCGAGACAGACAAAAAGACAGTCAGTCAAGACAGACAGACACTCAGTCAGTCAAGACAGACAGACAAACCGTCAGTCAAGACAGACTGACCAACAGTCAGTCAAGACAAACAGTCAGTCAAGACAGACAGAAAGACAGTCAGTCAAGACAGACAGACAGACAGTCAATCAAGACAGACAGATAGACATATCAGACAGTCAATCAAGACAGACAGATAGACATACAGTCAGTCATTCAAGGCAGACAGACAATCAGTCAAGACAGACAAAAAGAGAGTTAGTCAAGACAGAGAGTCAGTCAAGACAGAGAGACAGACAGTCAGTTAAAACAGAGAGACAGATATTCAGTCAGACAAGACAGACAGACAGACAGACAGTCAGTCAAGACAGACAGACAGACAGTCAGTCAAGAGAGACGAACAGACAGTCAGTCAAGACAGAGAGACAGACAGTCAGTCAAGACAGACAGACAGACAGACAGTCAGTCAAGACAGACAGACAGACAGTCAAGACAGACAGAAAAACACACAGTCAGTCAAGACAGACAGACAGACAGTCAGTCAAGACAGACAGACAGACAGTCAGTCAAGACAGAGAGTCAGTCAAGACAGAGAGACAGGCAGTCAGTCAAGACAGACAGACAGACAGTAAGTTAAAACAGAGAGACAGATATTCAGTCAGACGAGACAGACAGACAGACAGTCAATCAAAACAGACAGACAGACAGTCAGTCAAGACAGACAGACAGACAGTCAGTCAAGAGAGACGGACAGACAGTCAGTCAAGACAGAGAGACAGACAGTCAGTCAAGACAGACAGACAGACAGTCAAGACAGACAGACAGACAGTCAGTCAGGACAGACAGACATACAGTCAGTCAAGAGAGACGGACAGACAGACACTCCGTCAAGACAGACAGACAGACAGACAGTCAGTCAGTCAGTCGAGACTGACATACAGACAGTCAGTCAAGACAGACACACAGACAGTCAGTCAAGACAGACAGACAGTCAATCAAGACAGACAGACAAACAGACAGTCAGTCAAGACAGACAGACAGACAGTCAGTCAAGACAGACAGACAGAAAGTCAGTCAAGACCGACAGACAGACAGACAGACAGACAGTCAGTCAGTCCAGACAGACAGACAGACAGTCAAGACAGACAGACAGACAGTCAGTCAAGACAGACAGACAGACAGTCAGTCAAGACAGACAGACAGACACTCCGTCAAGACAGACAGACAGACAGACAGTCAGTCAGTCAGTCGAGACTGACATACAGACAGTCAGTCAAGACAGACAGACAGACAGTCAAGACAGGCAGACAGACAGTCAGTCAAGACAGACAGACAGTCAATTAAGACAGACAGACAAACAGACAGTCAGTCAAGACAGACAGACAGACAGTCAGTCAAGACAGACAGACAGACAGTCAGTCAAGACAGACAGACAGACAGTCAGTCAGTCAGTCAAGACAGACAGACCGACAGTCAGTCAAGAGAGACGGACAGACAGTCAGTCGAGACAGAGAGACAGACAGTCAGTCAAGACAGACAGACAGACAGTCAGTCAAGACAGAGACAGAGAGACAGTCAGTCAAGACAGATGGACAGGCAGTCAGTCAAGACAGACAGACAGGCAGTCAGTCAGGACAGATAGAAAGACAGTCAGTCAAGACAGACAGACAGACAGTCAGTCAAGACAGACAGACAGACAGTCAGTCAAGACAGACAGACAGACAGTCAGTCAAGACAGACAGATAGACAGAAAGACAGTCAAGACAGACAGATAGACAGATAGACAGACAGTTAGTCAGTCAAGGTTGACAGTCACTCAGTCAAGACAGAAAAAAAGACAGTCAGTTAAGACAGACAGACATACAGTCAGTCAAGACAGGCAGACAGTCAGTCAGTCAAGACAGACAGAAAGACAGTCAGTCAAGACAGACAGTCAGTCAAAACAGAGAGACAGATAGTCAGTCAGTCAAGACAGACAGACAGACAGTCAGTCAAGACAGACAGACAGACAGTCAGTCAGTCAGTCGAGACTGACATACAGACAGTCAGTCAGTCAGTCGAGACTGACATACAGGCAGTCAGTCAAGACAGACAGACAGACAGTCAGTCAAGACAGACAGACAGACAGACAGTCAATAAAGACAGACAGACAAACAGACAGTCAGTCAAGACAGACAGACAGACAGTCAGTCAAGACAGACAGACAGACAGTCAGTCAAGACAGACAGACAGACAGTCAGTCAAGACAGACAGACAGACAGTCAGTCAAGACAGAAAGACAGACAGTCAGTCAAGACAGACAGACAGAAAGTCAGTCAAGACAGACAGACAGACAGTCAGTCAAGACAGACAGACAGACAGTCAGTCAAGACAGACAGACAGAAAGTCAGTCAAGACAGACAGACAGACAGACAGACAGACAGACAGTCAGTCCAGACAGACAGACAGACAGTCAAGACAGAAAGACAGACAGTCAGTCAAGACAGACAGACAGACAGTCAGTCAAGACAGACAGACAGACACTCCGTCAAGACAGACAGACAGACAGACAGTCAGTCAGTCAGTTGAGACTGACATACAGACAGTCAGTCAAGACAGACAGACAGACAGTCAAGACAGGTAGACAGACAGTCAGTCAAGACAGACAGACAGTCAATTAAGACAGACAGACAAACAGACAGTCAGTCAAGACAGACAGACAGACAGTCAGTCAAGACAAACAGACAGACAGTCAGTCAAGACAGACAGACAGACAGTCAGTCAGTCAGTCAAGACAGACAGACCGACAGTCAGTCAAGAGAGACGGACAGACAGTCAGTCGAGACAGAGAGACAGACAGTCAGTCAAGACAGACAGACAGACAGTCAGTCAAGACAGAGACAGAGAGACAGTCAGTCAAGACAGATGGACAGGCAGTCAGTCAAGACAGACAGACAGGCAGTCAGTCAGGACAGATAGACAGACAGTCAGTCAAGACAGACAGACAGACAGTCAGTCAAGACAGACAGACAGACAGTCAGTCAAGACAGACAGATAGACAGACAGACAGTCAAGACAGACAGATAGACAGATAGACAGACAGTTAGTCAGTCAAGGTTGACAGTCAATCAGTCAAGACAGAAAAAAAGACAGTCAGTCAAGACAGACAGACATACAGTCAGTCAAGACAGACAGACAGTCAGTCAGTCAAGACAGACAGACAGACAGTCAGTCAAGACAGACAGTCAGTCAAAACAGAGAGACAGATAGTCAGTCAGTCAAGACAGACAGACAGACAGTCAGTCAAGACAGACAGACGGACAGTCAGACAAGACTAACAGACAGAAAGTCAGTCAAAACAGACAGACAGACAGACAGTCAGTCAGTTAAGGTAGACAGGCAATCAGTCGAGACAGACAAAAAGACAGTCAGTCAAGACAGACAGACACTCAGTCAGTCAAGACAGACAGACAAACAGTCAGTCAAGACAGACAGACAAACAGTCAGTCAAGACAGACAGACAGACAGTCAGTCGAGACAGACAGACAGACAGTCAGTCACAGACAGACAGACTGACAGTCAGTCAAGACAGACAGACAGACAGACAGTCAGTCAAGACAGACGGACAGGCAGTCACTCAAGACAGACAGACAGTCAGTCAGTCAGGACAGATAGACAGACAGTCAGTAAAGACAGACAGACAGACAGTCAGTCAAGACAGACAGACAGACAGACAGGCAGTCAAGACAGACAGACAGACAGTCAAGACAGACAGACAGACAGTCAGTCAAGACAGACAGACAGACAGTCAGTCAGGACAGATAGACAGACAGTAAGTCAAGACAGACAGACCCACAGACAGTCAAGACAGACAGACAGACAGTCAAGACAGACAGACAGACAGTCAGTCAAGACAGACAGACAGACAGTCAGTCAAGACAGACAGACAGACACTCAGTCAAGACAGACAGACAGACAGTCAAGACAGACAGACAAACAGACAGTCAGTCAAGACAGACAGAAAGACAGTCAGTTAAGACAGACAGACAGACAGTCAGTCAAGACAGACAGACAGACAGTCAGTCAAGACAGAGAGACAGGCAGTCAGTCAAGACAGACAGACAGACAGTCAGTTAAAACAGAGAGACAGATATTCAGTCAGACAAGACAGACAGACAGACATTCAATCAAGACAGACAGACAGACAGTCAGTCAAGAGAGACGGACAGACAGTCAGTCAAGACAGAGAGACAGACAGTCAGTCAAGAGAGACAGACAGAAAGTCAGTCAAGACAGACAGACAGACAGTCAGTCAAGACAGACAGACAGACAGTCAGTCAAGACAGACAGACAGACAGTCAGTCAAGACAGACAGAAAGTCAGTCAAGACAGACAGACAGACAGACAGACAGACAGACAGACAGTCAGTCCAGACAGACAGACAGACAGTCAAGACAGACAGTCAAGACAGACAGACAGACAGTCAGTCAAGACAGACAGACAGACAGTCAGTCAAGACAGACAGACAGACACTCAGTCAAGACAGACAGACAGACACTCAGTCAAGACAGACAGACAGTCAGTCAAGACAGACAGACAGTCAAGACAGACAGACAGTCAGTCAAGACAGACAGACAGTCAAGACAGACAGACAGTCAGTCAAGACAGACAGACAGACAGTCAGTCAAGACAGACAGACAGACAGTCAGTCAGGACAGATAGACAGACAGTAAGTCAAGACAGACAGACCCACAGACAGTCAAGACAGACAGACAGACAGTCAGTCAAGACAGACAGACAGACAGTCAAGACAGACAGACAAACAGATAGTCAGTCAAGACAGACAGAAAGACAGTCAGTTAAGACAGACAGACAGACAGTCAGTCAAGACAGACAGACAGACAGTCAGTCAAGACAAAGAGTCAGTCAAGACAGAGAGACAGGCAGTCAGTCAAGACAGACAGACAGACAGTCAGTTAAAACAGAGAGACGGATATTCAGTCAGACAAGACAGACAGACAGATATTCAATCAAGACAGACAGACAGACAGTCAGTCAAGAGAGACGGACAGACAGTCAGTCAAGACAGAGAGACAGACAGTCAGTCAAGACAGACAGACAGAAAGTCAGTCATGACAGACAGACAGACAGTCAGTCAAGACAGACAGACAGACAGTCAGTCAAGACAGACAGACAGACAGTCAGTCAAGACAGACAGACAGACAGTCAAGACAGACAGACAAGCAGACAGTCAGTCAAGACAGACAGAAAGACAGTCAGTTAAGACAGACAGACAGGCAGTC
Organism: Branchinecta lynchi; assembly: GCA_023053575.1. Taxonomy (NCBI): domain Eukaryota; kingdom Metazoa; phylum Arthropoda; class Branchiopoda; order Anostraca; family Branchinectidae; genus Branchinecta; species Branchinecta lynchi. The sequence continues at coordinate 7,643 of JAKZAP010000206.1, read as the reverse complement.
AGTAAAGAAAGACAGACAGACAGTCAGTCAAGACAGACAGACAGACAGACAGACAGACAGTCAAGACAGACAGACAGACAGTCAAGACAGACAGAAAGACAGTCAGTTAAGACAGAAAGACAGACAGTCAGTCAAGACAGACAGACAGACAGTCAGTCAAGACAAAGAGTCAGTCAAGACAGAGAGACAGGCAGTCAGTCAAGACAGACAGTCAGTTAAAACAGAGAGACAGATATTCAGTCAGACAAGACAGACAGACAGACATTCAATCAAGACAGACAGACAGACAGTCAGTCAAGAGAGACGGACAGACAGTCAGTCAAGACAGAGAGACAGACAGTCAGTCAAGACAGACAGACAGAAAGTCAGTCAAGACAGACAGACAGACAGTCAGTCAAGACAGACAGACAGACAGTCAGTCAAGACAGACAGACAGACAGTCAGTCAAGACAGACAGACAGAAAGTCAGTCAAGACAGACAGACAGACAGACAGACAGACAGTCAGTCCAGACAGACAGACAGACAGTCAAGACAGACAGACAGACAGTCAGTCAAGACAGATAGACAGACAGTCAGTAAAGACAGACAGACAGACAGTCAGTCAAGACAGACAGACAGACAGACAGTCAGTCAAGACAGACAGACAGACAGTCAAGACAGACAGACAGACAGCCAGTCAAGACAGACAGACAGACAGTCAGTCAAGACAGACAGACGGACAGTCAGACAAGACTAACAGACAGAAAGTCAGTCAAAACAGACAGACAGACAGACAGTCAGTCAGTTAAGGTAGACAGGCAATCAGTCGAGACAGACAAAAAGACAGTCAGTCAAGACAGACAGACACTCAGTCAGTCAAGACAGACAGACAAACAGTCAGTCAAGACAGACAGACAAACAGTCAGTCAAGACAGACAGACAGACAGTCAGTCGAGACAGACAGACAGACAGTCTGTCACAGACAGACAGACTGACAGTCAGTCAAGACAGACAGACAGACAGACAGTCAGTCAAGACAGACGGACAGGCAGTCACTCAAGACAGACAGACAGTCAGTCAGTCAGGACAGATAGACAGACAGTCAGTAAAGACAGACAGACAGACAGTCAGTCAAGACAGACAGACAGACAGACAGTCAGTCAAGACAGACAGACAGACAGTCAAGACAGACAGACAGACAGTCAGTCAAGACAGACAGACAGACAGTCAGTCAGGACAGATAGACAGACAGTAAGTCAAGACAGACAGACCCACAGACAGTCAAGACAGACAGACAGACAGTCAGTCAAGACAGACAGACAGACAGTCAAGACAGACAGACAAACAGACAGTCAGTCAAGACAGACAGAAAGACAGTCAGTTAAGACAGACAGACAGACAGTCAGTCAAGACAGACAGACAGACAGTCAGTCAAGACAGAGAGACAGGCAGTCAGTCAAGACAGACAGACAGACAGTCAGTTAAAAAAGAGAGACAGATATTCAGTCAGTCAAGAGAGACGGACAGACAGTCAGTCAAGACAGAGAGACAGACAGTCAGTCAAGACAGACAGACAGAAAGTCAGTCAAGACAGACAGACAGACAGTCAGTCAAGACAGACAGACAGACAGTCAGTCAAGACAGACAGACAGAAAGTCAGTCAAGACAGACAGACAGACAGACAGACAGACAGACAGACAGACAGTCAGTCCAGACAGACAGACAGACAGTCAAGACAGACAGACAGACAGTCAGTCAAGACAGACAGACAGACAGTCAGTCAAGACAGACAGACAGACACTCAGTCAAGACAGACAGACAGACACTCAGTCAAGACAGACAGACAGTCAGTCAAGACAGACAGACAGTCAAGACAGACAGACAGTCAGTCAAGACAGACAGACAGTCAAGACAGACAGACAGTCAGTCAAGACAGACAGACAGACAGTCAGTCAAGACAGACAGACAGACAGTCAGTCAGGACAGATAGACAGACAGTAAGTCAAGACAGACAGACCCACAGACAGTCAAGACAGACAGACAGACAGTCAGTCAAGACAGACAGACAGACAGTCAAGACAGACAGACAAACAGATAGTCAGTCAAGACAGACAGAAAGACAGTCAGTTAAGACAGACAGACAGACAGTCAGTCAAGACAGACAGACAGACAGTCAGTCAAGACAAAGAGTCAGTCAAGACAGAGAGACAGGCAGTCAGTCAAGACAGACAGACAGACAGTCAGTTAAAACAGAGAGACGGATATTCAGTCAGACAAGACAGACAGACAGATATTCAATCAAGACAGACAGACAGACAGTCAGTCAAGAGAGACGGACAGACAGTCAGTCAAGACAGAGAGACAGACAGTCAGTCAAGACAGACAGACAGAAAGTCAGTCAAGACAGACAGACAGACAGTCAGTCAAGACAGACAGACAGACAGTCAGTCAAGACAGACAGACAGACAGTCAGTCAAGACAGACAGACAGACAGTCAAGACAGACAGACAAGCAGACAGTCAGTCAAGACAGACAGAAAGACAGTCAGTTAAGACAGACAGACAGACAGTCAGTAAAGACAGACAGACAGACAGTCAGTCAAGACAGACAGACAGACAGACAGACAGACAGTCAAGACAGACAGACAGACAGTCAAGACAGACAGAAAGACAGTCAGTTAAGACAGAAAGACAGACAGTCAGTCAAGACAGACAGACAGACAGTCAGTCAAGACAAAGAGTCAGTCAAGACAGAGAGACAGGCAGTCAGTCAAGACAGACAGTCAGTTAAAACAGAGAGACAGATATTCAGTCAGACAAGACAGACAGACAGACATTCAATCAAGACAGACCGACAGACAGTCAGTCAAGAGAGACGGACAGACAGTCAGTCAAGACAGAGAGACAGACAGTCAGTCAAGACAGACAGACAGAAAGTCAGTCAAGACAGACAGACAGACAGTCAGTCAAGACAGACAGACAGACAGTCAGTCAAGACAGACAGACAGACAGTCAGTCAAGACAGACAGACAGAAAGTCAGTCAAGACAGACAGACAGACAGACAGATAGTCAGTCCAGACAGACAGACAGACAGTCAAGACAGACAGACAGACAGTCAGTCAAGACAGACAGACAGACAGTCAGTCACAGACAGACAGACTGACAGTCAGTCAAGACAGACAGACAGACAGACAGTCAGTCAAGACAGACGGACAGGCAGTCACTCAAGACAGACAGACAGTCAGTCAGTCAGGACAGATAGACAGACAGTCAGTAAAGACAGACAGACAGACAGTCAGTCAAGACAGACAGACAGACAGACAGTCAGTCAAGACAGACAGACAGACAGTCAAGACAGACAGACAGACAGTCAGTCAAGACAGACAGACAGACAGTCAGTCAGGACAGATAGACAGACAGAAAGTCAAGACAGACAGACCCACAGACAGTCAAGACAGACAGACAGACAGTCAAGACAGACAGACAAACAGACAGTCAGTCAAGACAGACAGAAAGACAGTCAGTTAAGACAGACAGACAGACAGTCAGTCAAGACAGACAGACAGACAGTCAGTCAAGACAGAGAGACAGGCAGTCAGTCAAGACAGACAGTTAAAAAAGAGAGACAGATATTCAGTCAGTCAAGAGAGACGGACAGACAGTCAGTCAAGACAGAGAGACAGACAGTCAGTCAAGACAGACAGACAGAAAGTCAGTCAAGACAGACAGACAGACAGTCAGTCAAGACAGACAGACAGTCAAGACAGACAGACAGTCAGTCAAGACAGACAGACAGTCAAGACAGACAGACAGTCAGTCAAGACAGACAGACAGACAGTCAGTCAAGACAGACAGACAGACAGTCAGTCAGGACAGATAGACAGACAGTAAGTCAAGACAGACAGACCCACAGACAGTCAAGACAGACAGACAGACAGTCAGTCAAGACAGACAGACAGACAGTCAAGACAGACAGACAAACAGATAGTCAGTCAAGACAGACAGAAAGACAGTCAGTTAAGACAGACAGACAGACAGTCAGTCAAGACAGACAGACAGACAGTCAGTCAAGACAAAGAGTCAGTCAAGACAGAGAGACAGGCAGTCAGTCAAGACAGACAGACAGACAGTCAGTTAAAACAGAGAGACGGATATTCAGTCAGACAAGACAGACAGACAGATATTCAATCAAGACAGACAGACAGACAGTCAGTCAAGAGAGACGGACAGACAGTCAGTCAAGACAGAGAGACAGACAGTCAGTCAAGACAGACAGACAGAATGTCAGTCAAGACAGACAGACAGACAGTCAGTCAAGACAGACAGACAGACAGTCAGTCAAGACAGAAAGACAGACAGTCAGTCAAGACAGACAGACAGACAGTCAAGACAGACAGACAAGCAGACAGTCAGTCAAGACAGACAGAAAGACAGTCAGTTAAGACAGACAGACAGACAGTCAGTAAAGACAGACAGACAGACAGTCAGTCAAGACAGACAGACAGACAGACAGACAGACAGACAGACAGTCAAGACAGACAGACAGACAGTCAAGACAGACAGAAAGACAGTCAGTTAAGACAGAAAGACAGACAGTCAGTCAAGACAGACAGACAGACAGTCAGTCAAGACAAAGAGTCAGTCAAGACAGTAAGACAGGCAGTCAGTCAAGACAGACAGTCAGTTAAAACAGAGAGACAGATATTCAGTCAGACAAGACAGACAGACAGACATTCAATCAAGACAGACAGACAGACAGTCAGTCAAGAGAGACGGACAGACAGTCAGTCAAGACAGAGAGACAGACAGTCAGTCAAGACAGACAGACAGAAAGTCAGTCAAGACAGACAGACAGACAGTCAGTCAAGACAGACAGACAGACAGTCAGTCAAGACAGACAGACAGACAGTCAGTCAAGACAGACAGACAGAAAGTCAGTCAAGACAGACAGACAGACAGACAGACAGTCAGTCCAGACAGACAGACAGACAGTCAAGACAGACAGACAGACAGTCAGTCAAGACAGACAGACAGACAGTCAGTCAAGACAGACAGACAGACACTCCGTCAAAACAGACAGACAGACAGACAGTCAGTCAGTCAGTCGAGACTGACATACAGACAGTCAGTCAAGACAGACAGACAGACAGTCAAGACAGGCAGACAGACAGTCAGTCAAGACAGACAGACAGGCAGTCAGTCAGGACAGATAGACAGACAGTCAGTCAAGACAGACAGACAGACAGTCAGTCAAGACAGACAGACAGACAGGCAGTCAAGACAGACAGACAGACAGTCAGTCAAGACAGACAGACAGACAGTCAGTCAAGACAGACAGACAGACAGTCAAGACAGACAGACAGACAGTCAGTCAAGACAAACAGACAGACAGTCAGTGAAAACGGACAGACAGACACTCAGTCAAGACAGACAGACAGACAGACAGTCAGTCAGTCAGTCAAGACTAACAGACAGACAGTCAAGACAGACAGATAGAAAGACAATTAGTCAGTCAAGGTAGACAGTCAATCAGTCAAGACAGACAGATACTCAGTCAGTCAAGACAGACAGAGAGACAGTCAGTCAAGACAGACAGACAGACAGTCAGTCAAGACAGACAGATAGACAGACCGACAGTCAAGAGAGACAGATAGACAGATAGACAGACAGTTAGTCAGTCAAGGTAGACAGTCAATCAGTCAAGACAGAAAAAAAGACAGTCAGTCAAGACAGACAGACATACAGTCAGTCAAGACAGACAGACAGACAGTAAGTCAAGACAGACAGTCAGTTAAAACAGAGAGACAGATTTTCAGTACAGACAGACAGTCAGTCAAGACAGACATACAGACAGTCAGTCAAGAGAGACGGACAGACAGTCAGTCAAGACAGAGAGACAGACAGTCAGTCAAGACAAACAGACAGACAGTCAGTCAAGCCAGACAGAAAGACAGACAGTCAGTCAAGACAGACAGACAGTCAGTCAAGACAGACAGACAGACAGTCAGTCAAGACGGACGGTCAGACAGTCAGTCAAGACAGACAGACAGACAGTCAGTCAAGACAGACAGACAGACAGTCAGTCAAGACAGACAGACAGTCAGTCAAAACAGACAGACAGACAGTCAATACAGACAGACAGACAGTCAGTCAAGACAGACAGACAAACAGTCAGTCAAGACAGACAGACAGACAGTCAGTCAAAACAGACTGACAGACAGACAATCAGTCAGTCAAGACAGACAGACAGAAAGACAGACATGACAGACAGACAGATAGTCAGTCAAAACAGACAGACAGACAGTCAGTCAAGACCGACCGACAGACAGTCAGTCAAGACAGAGAGTCAGTCATGAAAGAGAGTCAGTCAAGAGAGACAGATAACAACAGAGAGACAGATATTCAGTCAGACAAGACAGAACAGACAGTCAGTCAAGACAGAAAGACAGACAGTCAGTCAAGAGAGACGGACAGACAGTCAATCAAGACAGAGAGACAGACAGTCAGTCAAGACAGACAGACAGACGGTCAGTCAAGACAGACATACAGACAGTCAAGACAGACAGACAAACAAACAGTCAGTCAAGACAGACAGACAGAGAGTCAGTCAAGACATTCTGACAGACAGTCAGTCAAGACAGAGAGTCAGTCAAGACAGAGAGTCAGTCAAGACAGAGAGACAGGCAGTCAGTCAAGACAGACAGACAGACAGTCAGTTAAAACAGAGAGACAGATATTCATTCAGGCAAGACAGACAGACAGTCAGTCAAGACAGAGACAGAGAGACAGTCAGTCAAGACAGATGGACAGGCAGTCAGTCAAGACAGACAGACAGGCAGTCAGTCAGGAAAGATAGACAGACAGTCAGTCAAGACAGACAGATAGACAGACCGACAGTCAAGAGAGACAGATAGACAGATAGACAGACAGTTAGTCAGTCAAGGTAGACAGTCAATCAGTCAAGACAGAAAAAAAAGACAACATACAGTCAGTCAAGACAGACAGACAGACAGTAAGTCCAGACAGACAGTCAGTTAAAGAAAAAGAAAAAAAAACAACATACAGTCAGACAAGACAGACAGACAGACAGTCTGTCAAGACAGACATACAGACAGTCAGTCAAGAGAGACGGACAGACAGTCAGTCAAGACAGAGAGACAGACAGTCAGTCAAGACAGACAGACAGACAGTCAGTCAAGCCAGACAGACGGACAGACAGTTAGTCAAGACAGACAGACAGACAGACAGTCAAGACGGACAGACAAACAGACAGTCAGTCAAGACAGACAGAAAAACAGTCAGTCAAGACAGACAGACAGTCAGTCAGGACAGACAGACAGTCAGTCAGGACAGACAGACAGTCAGTCAGTCAAGACAGACAGACAGACAGTAAGTCAAGACAGACAGTCAGTTAAAACAGAGAGACAGATATTCAGTCAGACAAGACAGACAGACAGTCAGTCAGTCAAGACAGACAGACAGACAGTCAATCAAGAGAGATGGACAGACAGTCAGTCAAGACAGAGAGACAGACAGTCAGTCAAGACAGACAGACAGACAGACAGACAGTCAGTTAAACGAGACAGACAGACAGACAGTAAGTCAAGACAAACAGACAGACAGTCAAGACAGACAGAGAAACAGGCAGTCAGTCAAGACAGAC